>JAXIVD010004444.1:10000-30000 GCA_036785275.1 Cancer borealis | reverse complement strand
TTTATGGATCTATAAATTTATGAATATTTTACGATAAATTCTGTATCTTTTTACAGAAGCACCTTTACCATTAATGAATCGACACATGCAATTCTAAAGATTAAGTGTGTGTGTGTGTGTGTGTGTGTGTGTGTGTGTGTGTGTGTGTGTGTGTGTGTGTGTGTGTGTGTGTGTGTGTGTGTGTGTGTGTGTGTGTGTGTGTGTGTGTGTGTGTGTGTGTGTGTGTGTGTGTGTGTGTGTGTGTGTTTATGTAATGTTACGCTTGTCAGCCTTACACCACACCTTGGCTCCAGTCTTATACCAATATGTACAGTACACTCATATCTTCCTGTTCCCCACTGCAGCCTATATGCCTACTAATCATCCGATTTACTCTTTTGTGACTAACTTATTGCATTCCTTAATAGTTTGAAGTGAAATCGTCATTAATACACTTAGTTTACCTATCTTTTTCATCCCCACTAACTACATCCTTCTATGCCTGGCGTACCTGCAGAAGTGAGCTGCCCCTATCATTCCTATCTACCCTTCCTCTATTGCCTAGTTCTCCAATGATAACAGAGGGTAGCCAACCAGGTGAGGAAATATAACGAGTGAACAATTCTTGACTTAACTATATAATTAACTACATCACACTACCTTCCAATCGTATTTTCATGGTATACTAATTACTATTTTTATCATTACCTAGGTTAACGTGATGTTAATTAAGGGTAATGACAGCCAGGTATAGGAAGCCGGTGGTGGTAATTAGGCAGGTAATTATCACAGACACCTCGATTAATCAATTACAAACACACACAGGTAATTACATCAACAAGACTCATGTTGTTTCCTTAATAACTCTAGTAATATAATAATAAATAAAATAAATAATTACTTAACCAGGTGAGTAAACCATTCATTGTTTACGTGACTAATGACCACCACCACCACTACCTTCACCTCCTCACCTTATTAGTTCCTCCATTCCTGTGTTCTATTTCAGGCCAGTGTGTGTCCTTTCAGTATTCTCCAATAACAATATGTTAAATATAAAACTGGAACTACTAAACACATGGAAATATGGAAAATAAGGAAACACCCAGCCGGCACGACCTTCCCCTACTGCTGCTTCCGCGTGACTGAGGTGTAAGCAAGGATCATTTACAGTAAATGATCCTTGGGTGTAAGGCTGTTTTCCTCAGGTTCAGGTTCAGGTGATGGTCAGCGGAATTGCCTTTGCATCGGCTCCGCCTTAGCAGTTCAGGATCTTGAACGGTTGTATGCGCGTGTGTGTGTGTGTGTGTATATATATGCACTGATTAGTTCCTTATATGTCTGTCTCTTATTTTTCACATATCATATATAATTTCTTTTTTATTTTCTATATTATTTTCTCTGAAAAGGAAAGCACCGATTATTGAACAGACATTTTCCCTGTAGGGTTGCTGTAAATCGATACATTCTTTTCTCTTTTCTTGGTATGCCGGGCACCATAAAAGGAAGTGTTCAAGGGTTTCATTATCTGCACTGCACACCTTACAGGACGTGTCTTCATTAGTGTGTCTTTTTCTGTCGTGGAATGGTAGGCAGTTTGCTCTGGCTCTATACATTATTGTGGATGATGGTCTATTATCATAACATTCTGCTTCCTTAATGTCTTTTTTCCAATGTCTATATATAGACAGGCTTGACTTATTTTCCATCTCCTCTCTCCATTTGTTGGTGTCCCAAATTCTTGTTGTTTCCTTGAGCTCTTCCTTGGTTTTTTGGGTTATATCGTTATGTGTGATGTTTATTTCTTCAAAATATTTGTTGGTGTTCTTCATCCAAGTGCTGCAGGTTCCTTCTTTTGTTTGTTCAAGGATTATCTTAAGCAAGTCGTTGTTACCAGTTGTTATTTTCCTATAGTATTGTATTCTTCCATCTATTATCCTTCTTTTCATCAAAGATGCACCAATCTCTCCACGAAGGGTAGTCCTAGCTGCATACTTTGGCCCACACAAAATCTGTCGGTACACCCCATTCTCTATCCGTTGTAGTTTTTCAATGTCTGTTTCTGTCATGTTTATCATATTGACTCCATGCAGGATAGATGGTATTGCAACACTTTTCCAAAAAGTTTTCCCAATTAAAATTTTGTTGCAACTTTTCGCTATTACTGAATAAGTGACATTGGCAAGCTTCTGGGCCTGTTTCATCATCTCTTCCTTTTGAGTCTTGAAATAGTTCCTTTTGTTATCAATGATTAACCCTAAATATTTCAATTTATCTGAGACCTTTATGCCTTCAATTTCAAGTGGCTGTTCCAGCATGTTATATGTTATGATGTTGCACTTTTTTTTGTTTATTTCAAGTCCATAGTATTTGCTTATTTGTGTCAGCAGTTTCAGGTTTTGTTCTGCTTCAGCCGTTGTGTGTGCCAGTAGCAGTGCGTCATCTGCATAGTAGAGAGCCTTGATGTTCAGGAGATAGTTTACAAAGCCTGTTCCATTTCTTTCCAGTTCGTCAATTATTAAATAGGTAATAAGCTTGAAGAGCAGTGTGGATCCCGTGCATCCTTGCCTGATGCCATTTTGTATGTTGATATTTGTCTCTGTTGTTCCTATCTTTATTGTTGTTGAGTCCTCAGTGTAGACATTGACGATGGTGGTAATTATTTTTGGGTATATCTTGTAGTGCATGAGTGCTTTAACAATGTGTTCTCTTTTAATAGAGTCAAAAGCCTTGCTGTAATCTATGGACGTTATGATGAGTGGCTTGTTGTATGTGTTGCAGTGTTCAATGCAGTACTGAAGAATGAAAATGTTGTTCTCCAGCCAGACCGCCACCTTGTTAACTATAAGGATATACACATCAATAAACATAACATGACTTAAGATAAAATCGCATCGTTATAATAGATTTTGATTCTTTTTGCTTCCTTCATACGTCATTGATAAAGATTCAAACCCTTTATTGTGGGTTGGACTTTGATTCTATTGTTGTGATTCCCCTGTGGTGTTTATACTCTTCTGACAGTTCCTGCTCTGTAATTATTATTATTATATATATGTTTTTAGAATGGTGTTTAATGTTGATTATTATTAGTTAGTGAGTTTGTTTGTAATTATTAATATCTTTGATTGTATATATGTGTATAGCAGGTTATAGTCTTATGAAATAGTGGATTGCCAGTCATACATACACGCACGCGCATACACACACATACACACACACACACACACACACACACACATACACACACACACGCACGCACATTGCACACACACACACACACACACACACACACACACACACACACACACACACACACACACACACACACACACACACACACACACACACACATACACACACACACACACACACACACACACACACACACACACAATACCTACATCTATAAATACACACATTTCCACTTTTCTTAAATTTTTCTTCTAATTCCCATACATATTCCATTCTATATACCTTTCTAAGCCTCTATTTCCATCTATTCTCTGTTGTCTAACTCTATATTTAAACCCTGACATTGCTATCCTCCCTTAATTTCGCCCTAACACATACGTATATTAATTAGTCTTGAAACAGTGTGTTACAGAGTGAAACTACCTTTGCATTGGAACATACTTATAAATATAAACTACAGGATAAAGCTACGTACTACATGTAAAACTATTCTACCTGCCTTATTATGTTCCCCGTATATTATATCAATAGTTCATTCCTTAATCATAGTGTTAAGAAAAGGAAGAAGGATATATAAAGGGTTTATCTACATCACACAAACTGCTACATTTTTTTTTCAATAGATTTACAACATTCAGCGCGATGGAAGGGTTAGGAGGTGTTCCCAGAAACCGTTAGTGTATATGTATATATATATATATATATATATATATATATATATATATATATATATATATATATATATATATATATATATATATATAACTCTAACCCTGTTTTACGCTTATTTAATGTACTGTATATATGTGTTGACTGTACCTGGGCTATATATTTAATACATAAGAGGCGACAGACACCATATTTGTGTGTACGAGTTATATAATAGACTCAATATTTAGTCATGATAATTTTTGAGTTCATGATTTAATTTGCTTGTCTATTCATATATAAAACGGAACTAAATATTTCATTTTTTCATAAAGAATGTCTATGCATCTTAAGGGAAAGTCATATAGATATATTTGTTATTTTTTATTTATTTTTTTATATATGTTCTATATTACCTCCCAACCCACGTCCAAGTCTAACACCATGTGTATGTTGCAAAATTGAATGCATACTACTGGTAATGGATCTGTCTATATCATTCTCACAACCCCTGATCAGATGCAAAATAAACATCAATATAATTACAATTAACAATGTTTTTGATGTGTGAATTATCTTGCACTAATTTATATAAATTTATTAGAGATAATACAATGACTTTTAATGGTAAAAAAATTGTATATTACGATTAAAAAAGGAACCTCTTTCTTATTGAACGAAACAAAGTATTATGAACTTTAAAACTAACGTATAGAAATTTTGTAGTTTCACTTATGACTGTTCACAATATCTTATATAAGACATTATAAATACTGTGCTATATAAATGGAGATAATCATAGTCTGTATATAATCTTAAAGTTTTAATGTATTGATATGTTTTCACTATTTTTACAATTATTGACACAAAGAGATGCATTTTGTGATTCGATAATAGACGGTTAAGATATTAAACAAATATAAAACGCAGCCAATTCAGATAAATTATATACTTGAGAAATAAAGACAATTCACGTAATCAAATTTAAATTAAAGGCAATATCATAAATAATTATACATATAATTACTCGTAAAGATTATCTAAAATAAGAATCATTCATGAGAAATTAATGACAAAAGATAAATTTCTGACGAAAGATGACAACAAAAAGTGCTTCCCCCACCTAACCCCCCCAAATACCCCCCAAACCCCAGCTCAACCCCCCACCTCCCGCTCAACCCCCCACTATTGCCACTCCTCCCCGTCACCCCTCCTTACCTCCCTCTCCTCAAAACTTTGTCTGACAATTTTGTTTTACGAATATTTCTTGTATTACGCTTTGAACTTTGATTTAATGAATTGAAACATGTACAACCTAACTATACGCAACTTTTCAAACAGATTTGACAGAGAATAAATTGATATTAAGCGAGAAATAGGCTTAAAACTGACGAAGAGACGATTTCCAGGAACTTATTTTGCCTCCTGTGAGTTTATAAATGATTATATCCATGAAGTTATATGTTTTTTCGAAGTTTCTTGATGATATCTATCTATGTATATGCTTAAAAGTGGTGTGCAAGGCTTAATAAACAAAATAGATTTAGTTAAGTTACCCCCCAAAACAAAAAAATAAAACCCCTCGTAGACCACTTTCAAGCATACCATTAGATAGATGGCATCAAAAATCTTCGAAAAATCATTAAACATCATGACAATGGCGTCTAAGCTCACAGGAAGCCCTTGTCACAACCTTGCCCTACGCGGCTGTGTCTACCGCCTGTCCAGCACCGCCACCGTGTGTTAGTGTTACTTGAGAGTGGTGTTCAATGTGGTGTTAAGTAAAGCTGAAATAGACCGTGTGTGCCGACAATGTGTGGATGGATGTGTGTTGTAGGATGCGTGCGTGCGTGTGTGCGTGCGTGTGTGTGTGCGTGCGTGCGTGCGTGTGTGCGTGCGTGCGTGCGTGTGTGCGTGCGTGTGTGCGTGCGTGCGATATAAGTGTGTTTGTTTGTTGTTTTTGTTGTTGATGAGGAATCTGGACTCAGTTTTATCATTACTGTCACGGAAATGCATTGTTCAGTTTGGGACCAAAATTTGCTTCCAGAATTGAGGTCGAAATATTCTTTGTCATTTTACTATGAAAATATTACTCCTACAGTGAAAATTTATAGATACAAACTTGTTAAGCTTGATGAGCTCTATCTAAATATCTTATCAGATTTAAAATATATTGAACTGTTTAAGAAAAAAATAATGTTTTGTGTAAGTTTTGTGAAAAACACAAATGTGTCATTGTTTCAATAACCAATAGTCCGATTTAATTTCTGTAAAGCTCATAAGAATGGACGTCTCAAGTTCTATCTTTACTCTTCTATACTATTATTACGTAAACTTCATACTTTTCGAGTTATTAAAAAAAACGTAATTTCGTGAAAAAAAATTCAAGGCTGACTTGACAACCGTGGAAATTTCACGAAAATTTTGCCATCTCAGATTCTCATGAAAATTGTTCCCATGATGTTTTGGGTCACGATGAACACGAATCTGGACTTATTTTCATCATTACTGTAATATCACACTGTATTTCAGCCTTGATTACATAATAACATGAAGGAAATAACCATTATTGAACTTGACTGCCTGATGCTGGTCTCATAGCAGGAAAATACATAGAGATGACCTAACCTAAATCGATGCATGTATGTATGTTTGTATGCATATATATGTGTATGTGTATGTATGTATGTATGTGCGTAAATTTTCATTACTGAAAAGAGAGTGCGAGTGTGTGTGTGTGTGTGTGTGTGTGTGTGTGTGTGTGTGTGTGTGTGTGTGTGTGTGTGTGTGTGTGTGTGTGTGTGTGTCTATAAAAGTTAGTTAGTTAGTTAATTAATTATTACTACTTCTTATTTTGACGAAAATTTCTCAGGAATTAAATGTCAATTTTTTGTTTACTTTCTTATTAAAGGTTTATTTCTATAATTTTTTGGGTGATTATATATGAAAAAAAATAAAAATGGTTTGTTATTGAGTTCAGTTTTGTTAATATGTTCATGTTTTAGTTAAATTTTATGTTCGGAAAAAATTTGTTTTAACCCAGCAGTCTCTCGTCATCTGTTTTGGTCGGCTGCTGAAATATTCCCAAACATTGTTATTTTCGTTAATTACTCTTAATTAACGCTGATTGGCGGCGTGAGGAGGTGAGGCGAGGTAATTATAATCATCAGGCAGCCATTACAGTACGTAAGAAGGGGTCATTAACGGTAATTAAGGGAGAAATAACAGTTTAATAGACTTAACCGGAATAACGTGGAATTAGTATTATTATTATTGTTATTATTCTGTTTTTATGGTTAATTTTAAATTTATTTATTAATTTTTATGTTAGTAAGTTAGTGAATCAATGAAAATATACATAGATGCATGTATATTATCTCTCTCTCTCTCTCTTCTCTGTCCCCATATAGATGCTATTGTCATCACTGACATTGTACCGATTAAACAAAACCTGATTCGTGCCAAAATTCTAAATCAACAGCCTAGACTAGAGTTGCTCTCTCAGTGCAAGAAACTAGCCGGATCCCGTTTTTCATCAGTCTTTATTACAAGAGACCTGACCTTCAATCAGAGAACAGTGCTTAAGGCTAAAAGAGCGGGTGGTGGTGGTGCGTCCCAGGCCAGTGGTGTTCTTGGGGGTGCTGGTAATACTTTGCCAGTATCAGCTTCTGCGGTGATATCAGGTGCTGGAGTTATGAACCATGACCTGGTGGGGAGTGGTTCTCCTGTTGCCATCATATCCACCTCGTCCATTGTTGCTGGTGCTGCTGCGGATACCTCTCGTCTTTCCCTGCCCCCTTCCGACTGTACACCGGGGGGGTCGGTCAGAGAGCGGAGTGCCAACCTCCAGTTGGGAGTGTAACTTTTGATACTAAGATGCTTGTTACATTTATTGTATTTTTGTTAGTTAATGTAAATAGTTTGGTGAATAAGGTGAATTTACTTCAGAATTTGTGTGTTGTTAATGGGGTTTGGGTTGTTGGTGTATGTGAAACGTGGCTTTCACATAGAGTTCAGTCTTCGGTTGTAAATATTCCAGGTTTTAATTTTTTCAGAAATGATTCACCTTCTGGTCTTGCTAAGCACGGTGTTGGTCTGTACTTAAGTACTTCACTTAAAGTTGGTCAGGTGTCTAAAGCTCACCCCAATACCTTGGCTATCTTTCTACCTGACTTCAATATTTATGTTATTGTTGTTTACAGACCTCCGAGTAATTCCCAAGTAAAAAATATAGTTATTGACATTTGTTCAGTCTTTTTGCTATGACAAGGATGTGGTTTTAATGTTTGACTTCAACTTGTCCTCTATTGGTTGGTGTGATTTAGTTCCTGTGGCCACTTCTTCTCTCAGTCAGTTATTTTTAGATATGTTTGTTTCCTTGGGACTTACTCAGTGGGTAACATTTCCAACCTTCATCTCTTCTGGAAACATCTTAGACTTAGTTTTCACCTCTGAATATGATAGGATATCCTACGTAAGTGGTACTGAACCCCTACCTGGCTGTGGTCATGTAGGAATTTTATTGAAGTATTCTTTCTCCTCCTCCTTAATATCATCCAATGGCTGTGACAGACGTTTTGATTGGTTTCGTTGTAATTACCATAATCTGTCAAGTTACCTGTCGAGCATCGATTGGGACATAGAATTTCATGATTGTGATATTGATCAGTGTTATTCCAAATTTACTCGGATTTTATCAAATGCATTCAACACATTTGTTCCCTTGAAATTGAAATTCTCACCAAAAATTCCCTGGGCTAAAAATCTCTCTAATGACTTGCTAAATAGGAAGAAAGCTGCTTGGAGAAATTTTAAACATCTAAGAACTTTACATGGTCGGAATTCTCTACTCACATTACAGAGCTGGCTTCTTTTTAAGGAACTTAACTTACAGTACAAAAATAATATTAACCTTGCAGTGTCAAATTATGAATGTTCTCTTGTCTCAAGTGGTGACCCCAAGCGCCTTCATGGATATTTGCGACATAAGAAAGTAGAGCGTCCCACTGTGGGTCCACTCTTAGTTGATGGGTCATGGATTGATGATTGTAAAGCAATGTCTGATTGTCTGGCTGATAGCTTCTCCTCTGTGTTTCTCTCTGGTGTTCTATCTCATCCCCAGCCTCATCAAGTCTCTGGCAATCAGTTTGTATTCCAAGAATTCACTGTCAATGACGTCTTGAAAACTTTGAACAAATGAAACCTTTCACCCAGTAGTGGACCAGATGTGTGTTGTTAATGGGGTTTGGGTTGTTGGTGTATGTGAAACGTGGCTTTCACATAGAGTTCAGTCTTCGGTTGTAAATATTCCAGGTTTTAATTTTTTCAGAAATGATTCACCTTCTGGTCTTGCTAAGCACGGTGTTGGTCTGTACCTTGGCTATCTTTCTACCTGACTTCAATATTTATGTTATTGTTGTTTACAGACCTCCGAGTAATTCCCAAGTAAAAAATATAGTTATTGACATTTGTTCAGTCTTTTTGCTATGACAAGGATGTGGTTTTAATGTTTGACTTCAACTTGTCCTCTATTGGTTGGTGTGATTTAGTTCCTGTGGCCACTTCTTCTCTCAGTCAGTTATTTTTAGATATGTTTGTTTCCTTGGGACTTACTCAGTGGGTAACATTTCCAACCTTCATCTCTTCTGGAAACATCTTAGACTTAGTTTTCACCTCTGAATATGATAGGATATCCTACGTAAGTGGTACTGAACCCCTACCTGGCTGTGGTCATGTAGGAATTTTATTGAAGTATTCTTTCTCCTCCTCCTTAATATCATCCAATGGCTGTGACAGACGTTTTGATTGGTTTCGTTGTAATTACCATAATCTGTCAAGTTACCTGTCGAGCATCGATTGGGACATAGAATTTCATGATTGTGATATTGATCAGTGTTATTCCAAATTTACTCGGATTTTATCAAATGCATTCAACACATTTGTTCCCTTGAAATTGAAATTCTCACCAAAAATTCCCTGGGCTAAAAATCTCTCTAATGACTTGCTAAATAGGAAGAAAGCTGCTTGGAGAAATTTTAAACATCTAAGAACTTTACATGGTCGGAATTCTCTACTCACATTACAGAGCTGGCTTCTTTTTAAGGAACTTAACTTACAGTACAAAAATAATATTAACCTTGCAGTGTCAAATTATGAATGTTCTCTTGTCTCAAGTGGTGACCCCAAGCGCCTTCATGGATATTTGCGACATAAGAAAGTAGAGCGTCCCACTGTGGGTCCACTCTTAGTTGATGGGTCATGGATTGATGATTGTAAAGCAATGTCTGATTGTCTGGCTGATAGCTTCTCCTCTGTGTTTCTCTCTGGTGTTCTATCTCATCCCCAGCCTCATCAAGTCTCTGGCAATCAGTTTGTATTCCAAGAATTCACTGTCAATGACGTCTTGAAAACTTTGAACAAATGAAACCTTTCACCCAGTAGTGGACCAGATGTGTGTTGTTAATGGGGTTTGGGTTGTTGGTGTATGTGAAACGTGGCTTTCACATAGAGTTCAGTCTTCGGTTGTAAATATTCCAGGTTTTAATTTTTTCAGAAATGATTCACCTTCTGGTCTTGCTAAGCACGGTGTTGGTCTGTACCTTGGCTATCTTTCTACCTGACTTCAATATTTATGTTATTGTTGTTTACAGACCTCCGAGTAATTCCCAAGTAAAAAATATAGTTATTGACATTTGTTCAGTCTTTTTGCTATGACAAGGATGTGGTTTTAATGTTTGACTTCAACTTGTCCTCTATTGGTTGGTGTGATTTAGTTCCTGTGGCCACTTCTTCTCTCAGTCAGTTATTTTTAGATATGTTTGTTTCCTTGGGACTTACTCAGTGGGTAACATTTCCAACCTTCATCTCTTCTGGAAACATCTTAGACTTAGTTTTCACCTCTGAATATGATAGGATATCCTACGTAAGTGGTACTGAACCCCTACCTGGCTGTGGTCATGTAGGAATTTTATTGAAGTATTCTTTCTCCTCCTCCTTAATATCATCCAATGGCTGTGACAGACGTTTTGATTGGTTTCGTTGTAATTACCATAATCTGTCAAGTTACCTGTCGAGCATCGATTGGGACATAGAATTTCATGATTGTGATATTGATCAGTGTTATTCCAAATTTACTCGGATTTTATCAAATGCATTCAACACATTTGTTCCCTTGAAATTGAAATTCTCACCAAAAATTCCCTGGGCTAAAAATCTCTCTAATGACTTGCTAAATAGGAAGAAAGCTGCTTGGAGAAATTTTAAACATCTAAGAACTTTACATGGTCGGAATTCTCTACTCACATTACAGAGCTGGCTTCTTTTTAAGGAACTTAACTTACAGTACAAAAATAATATTAACCTTGCAGTGTCAAATTATGAATGTTCTCTTGTCTCAAGTGGTGACCCCAAGCGCCTTCATGGATATTTGCGACATAAGAAAGTAGAGCGTCCCACTGTGGGTCCACTCTTAGTTGATGGGTCATGGATTGATGATTGTAAAGCAATGTCTGATTGTCTGGCTGATAGCTTCTCCTCTGTGTTTCTCTCTGGTGTTCTATCTCATCCCCAGCCTCATCAAGTCTCTGGCAATCAGTTTGTATTCCAAGAATTCACTGTCAATGACGTCTTGAAAACTTTGAACAAATGAAACCTTTCACCCAGTAGTGGACCAGATGTGTGTTGTTAATGGGGTTTGGGTTGTTGGTGTATGTGAAACGTGGCTTTCACATAGAGTTCAGTCTTCGGTTGTAAATATTCCAGGTTTTAATTTTTTCAGAAATGATTCACCTTCTGGTCTTGCTAAGCACGGTGTTGGTCTGTACCTTGGCTATCTTTCTACCTGACTTCAATATTTATGTTATTGTTGTTTACAGACCTCCGAGTAATTCCCAAGTAAAAAATATAGTTATTGACATTTGTTCAGTCTTTTTGCTATGACAAGGATGTGGTTTTAATGTTTGACTTCAACTTGTCCTCTATTGGTTGGTGTGATTTAGTTCCTGTGGCCACTTCTTCTCTCAGTCAGTTATTTTTAGATATGTTTGTTTCCTTGGGACTTACTCAGTGGGTAACATTTCCAACCTTCATCTCTTCTGGAAACATCTTAGACTTAGTTTTCACCTCTGAATATGATAGGATATCCTACGTAAGTGGTACTGAACCCCTACCTGGCTGTGGTCATGTAGGAATTTTATTGAAGTATTCTTTCTCCTCCTCCTTAATATCATCCAATGGCTGTGACAGACGTTTTGATTGGTTTCGTTGTAATTACCATAATCTGTCAAGTTACCTGTCGAGCATCGATTGGGACATAGAATTTCATGATTGTGATATTGATCAGTGTTATTCCAAATTTACTCGGATTTTATCAAATGCATTCAACACATTTGTTCCCTTGAAATTGAAATTCTCACCAAAAATTCCCTGGGCTAAAAATCTCTCTAATGACTTGCTAAATAGGAAGAAAGCTGCTTGGAGAAATTTTAAACATCTAAGAACTTTACATGGTCGGAATTCTCTACTCACATTACAGAGCTGGCTTCTTTTTAAGGAACTTAACTTACAGTACAAAAATAATATTAACCTTGCAGTGTCAAATTATGAATGTTCTCTTGTCTCAAGTGGTGACCCCAAGCGCCTTCATGGATATTTGCGACATAAGAAAGTAGAGCGTCCCACTGTGGGTCCACTCTTAGTTGATGGGTCATGGATTGATGATTGTAAAGCAATGTCTGATTGTCTGGCTGATAGCTTCTCCTCTGTGTTTCTCTCTGGTGTTCTATCTCATCCCCAGCCTCATCAAGTCTCTGGCAATCAGTTTGTATTCCAAGAATTCACTGTCAATGACGTCTTGAAAACTTTGAACAAATGAAACCTTTCACCCAGTAGTGGACCAGATGGTGTTCCACTAGCATTGTGTTTAGGAAGTGTGCTACAGTCTTGTGTTACCCTTTGTTTCTCGTATTTAAGAATAGTATTACTTCTATGAAGGCTCCCTCTATTTGGAAGACAGCCAATGTTATGCTGCTATTCAAAGGTGGTATTCATTCAAATCTGACTAACTACCGGCCCATCAGTTTGACCTCAATTTGATCCAAAACTCTTGAGAGAATAATTGCATCTCAACTTTATGAATATCTTGGTGGTCACAATTTGCTCTCTCCTTTTCAATTTGGTTTTGGTGCAGGTCTGTCTGTCTCAGATCAACTACTCTTAGCTTATGAGTATGTAAGTCAAAATGTAGACTGTGGCTGGGCAGTGGATGTACTTTATTTTGACTATAGAAAAGCATTTGACATAGTGAATCATAGAGTCCTGTTGACAAAATTATCTTCTATTGGCATCTCCAATCCTGTGCTTGGTTGGTTGAGTGACTTTCTGTGTGCTGGTACCATGAAAGTAGTTGTGCATAACTCCTCCAGTCACAGTGTCAGCGTCTCTAGTGGTGTACCTCAGGGCTCTGTTATCGCTCCTTTACTTGTCTTAATTTATATTAACCATGTAACATCTGGCCTTACCAGTAAATTTGTGTTGTTTGCAGATGATTTGAAATTATATCTTGCTTTACCTTCTGACAAATCTAGTGGCTCTGGTGAAAGTTTTCTTTTACAAAATGATGTCAGTGTGTTGCACCGAAGAAGTGAGTCCCGGGGCCTCTCCTTCTCTGTCAATAAGTGTGCCCGTATCCACTTCTCTAGACCCAGTGTAGATCCTGTCTATGGTTATTTCATAGGTGATAACCCCATTCCCAACAAACAGTCTTTTAGGGACCTCGGCATCTTAGTCGACTCCTCCTTAAAATTCCACCTGCATATCAATGAAGTATGTGGTAAGGGTAATGGAGTTGATAATTCTATCCTTAGAGGTACTGTCTGCAGGTCTCCGGAGTTTATGCTTCAGGTTTTCATTACTCACATCCGTCCTATTATTGAGTTTGGTAGTGTGTTGTGGAATACTGGTTATGTGGGGGATTTGCGTAAGCTGGAATCAGTTCAGAGAAGATGGACAAAGAAAATGGTTGGTTATGCGGGCTTTCCTTACTCAGTTAGGCTGTCCACATTGAATTTATTTTCCATCAAAGGCAGATTACTTGGTGCTGATTTGATCTTAGTTTGGAAGATCATGACCGGACTGTGTCCTTGTTTATGTGATATGTTTGAGAGAGTGACTCATGGTCGTACAAAAGGTCATAGTAAAAACATATTTATGCCCCGTCATTCAACCGAAGTTAGATCGCGCTTCTTCTCAGTAAGAGTCATTGATCTCTGGAATTCTCTCCCTGAAGAAGTGGTTTCAGCACAATCTGTCCAGGCCTTTAAACGTCTCCTTGCACATTGTCTTGGTCCTCGTCTCTATGAGTTTTGTTAGATATTTTCCATGGTGGTTTTGTGCTGCATCTAACATTAGCCAACCACCTCGTTGTTTGTCCTGTACTCCTCAAGACCTTCTGGTTGGATGATGCAGCAGAGACTGATCAGGGATGCAAGACCCTCATCATGGTACATCAGGGTATAAGACGTTAATTACCAATCCTAGTTTAATATGAAGTGGGGATAATAAGACTTTGTTGGAAGCTACTAGAGGCTGTCTGAGAACATTTAACATTCCTGGCTAAAGGCAACACTGCTTTGAGACTTGGTGTTGAGCTATCCATGAACAGTCGTCATTCTTCAGAAGTAGAGTCTGTACGTTAGCCAATGTACACACACAGCAAAATGTATCTGGAGAATTTTTACATCTCCTTCAACTAGTTATTAATTGTGTTTTGAAGCTTGATGTAATTATGTAGACTCCTTAATTACATCAAACTTCATTAATTACGTCATTAATTCACTTTTTGACATAAACACTGTCAATAATCTTTTTTCTATGTCAAATTTCAGTTTATTTTTTACCTAAACACTTTTTGTACACACACACACACACACACACACACACACACACACACACACACACACACACACACACACACACACACACGAGGAAGAGAGAAAGCAATTAAAGGATTTAGTCATAGAGGCAAAACAAAAAAACGAGGTTAACGAAGAAATATATCAGGAAGTAAGAAAAATATGTTATATCAATGTTAATGGACTGATGTCAAAAAGGACAGAGGTTGATGAGTATCTTGAAAGAGCAAAGCCTGATGTGTTAATATTATGCAAAACTAAGTGGAAAGATGAGTGGCCATTACCAGATATTGAAAAAAATAAGTATGAGGTATGGATGAAAAACAGAGATGGTAAAGAAGGTTGTGGAGTGATGATATTGACGGAAAAAGGTGTCAAAGTGGAAAGAGTGGAAATAAGCAAGAATAAGTCAGAGGTCATAAGGGTTGTTGTAAATAATAGTAAGGGAAAATTAACGACATATGTGGGGGTTTACGTACCGCCCCTGACAAATGCTTGGTCAAGAGATGATCATGAGAGAATGTTGGAGGATAAAATAAGTGAGATGGACAGGATAGTATCACAAGAAAAGAACGTACTTGTGGTGGGAGACTTTAATTGCAAGGAAATCAATTGGGAAGACAAGACTTTTCAAGGAGGAGAAAATTCATGGAGTAGTAAACTCGTAAATTGGGCTGAGGAAAACCTAATGATTCAATGGATTGACTGCGAAACGAGATTCAGGGAAGGAGAAAAGGCATCAAGATTGGATTTGCTGTTTACCAGTGATGCAGAAGCTATAGGAACAATACATTATGAATGCCCTGTAGGCAAAAGTGATCATGTGCTAATTGAAGTAGGTCTCAGTATAGAATCTTTAAGGATAAATGAGGAGTACAAAGTGGAAAGATATAGATATTACAAAGCAAACTTCGTAGAAATGAGGAAATACTTTGAAAGTGTAAATTGGAGTTGTTTTGAGGAAGCAGATGATGTACAGGTGAAATGGGATGAGTTTGTCAAGATATACAATATTGCAGTGGACAGGTATGTTCCAAGAGGGAGAATAAATTTGAAAAAGGGTAAAGAATGGTACAATGTTAAATGTGACAGGGCTAGAAAGTGCAAGGTGAGTGAATGGAATAGATGGAGGAAAATAGAGACGGAAACTGCATGGAGACGTTATGTGGAAGCTAGAAATGAATGTGTAAGGATTTTGAGGACAGAAAAACAAAATTATGAGAAAAAATGTAGGAGTGACTCAAGATTATTTTATAGACATATTAACGGAAAAATGAAGAAAAGTGAAGGTATAACGGGATTGAAGGTTGATGGAAGAAAATATGACGAGGTACAAGAAATGGCGGAGGTGATGAATGAAAGGTTTCAAACAGTATTTACTGAAGAGAGCGACTTTGACTTGACAGATGAGGAGTTGACCGGAAACCAGTTGAGAGGAATAGAAGTAAGTCAGGAGGAAGTTATGAAATTGATGGAAAATTTGGATGTAAATAAGGCGGCTGGTCCAGATGGAATTTCAAATTGGATTCTGAAAGAATGTAGAAATGAGTTGGTGGATAAAGTTTATAGCCTGGTGAGGTTGTCGTTGATGAAGGGAAAAGTGCCAAAGGATTGGAAAAGAGCAAATATTGTACCAATTTACAAGGGTGGAAGTCGAGAGGATCCACTGAATTATAGACCAGTGTCCTTGACGAGTGTAGTAGGAAAAATATGTGAGATGATTATAAAGAATACTTGGATGGAATATCTGGAGAGAAATGATATGTTGACAACATGCCAGTTCGGATTCAGGAGAGGGAGGTCATGTTCCTCAAATTTGTTGTCTTTTTATTCAAGGGTCATAGATGTTGTACAAGAGAGAGATGGTTGGATGGATGGGGTCTACCTGGATTTGAAGAAGGCCTTTGACAAGGTACCACATAAGAGACTGTTATGGAAGATAGGGAGGTATGGAGGAATTGGAGGACGATTGTTGGAATGGATGAAGGATTATCTTCATGAGAGGGAAATTAGAACGGTAATAAGGAATAATAATTCTTCAAGGTTGAAAGTTACTAGTGGAGTACCCCAAGGGTCAGTGCTGGGACCGATCATGTTTGGTATATATGTAAATGACATGGTTGAAGGAGTCGACAGTCATATCAACTCTTTTGCCGATGACGCCAAATTGGTGAGGAAAGTGCAGAATGTGAGAGATTGTGAGAAATTACAAGAGGACCTTGATAGGATTGGTAGATGGAGTGAAAAGTGGCAAATGGAATTCAATTTAAGTAAGTGCAAAGTCATGGAATTTGACAAAAGCAAAAGGAGAGTGAACTATAATTACAAAATGAAAAATGTTAGTTTGAAAAAGTCGAAGGAGGAGGTGGATTTGGGGGTGACTATTACGCGGAGTTTAATCCCGGATAGACATATAGATAAAATTACGGGAGAAGTGAGTAGTCTGCTAAGGAGAATCAAAATGGCTTTTTCGTACTTGGATGCCGATATGATGAGAAAACTGATTACTGCTATGATTAGACCGAGATTGGAGTATGCGGCGATTGTATGGTCCCCTCACACAAAGAAAAATATTAGAAAATTGGAGAGGGTGCAAAGGGCAGCCACCAAGATGGTACCGGAATTGAGAGAGTTCACATATGAAGAAAGATTGAGGAAACTGGAACTTCCTACGCTTGAGAGTAGGAGAGAGAGAGGGGACTTGATAGGAGTTTATAAAATGGTGAATAACCTGGATAGAATTGATGGAGAGTTGTTAAATCTGGAGGACAGAAGTACAAGGGGACATGGAAAGAGGCTGAAGAAGGAGCGTTGTATCAGGGACATCAAGAAGTACAGTTTTCCGCACAGAGTGGTCAACACCTGGAATGAATTAAGTGGAGATATTGTAAACGCCACCAGTGTACACAGCTTTAAAGCCAAGTTGGATAAAGTAAGATATAAGACGGGACAATATGAGATTACTCCCATCCCGTAAACCACAACTAGGTAAATACAACTAGGTAAACACAACTAGGTAAATACACACACACACACACACCTTCCTTCTTTTTTTATTTTATTTATTTCAGTTATATTTATTTATATATATTTTTTTTTATTTGGTTTAAATAAAAATAAATTAATTTATATTATTTATTTTAGGAAGAAGAGGAGGAGGAGGAGGAGGAAAAAGAAGAAGAAGAAGAAGAGGAAGAAGGAATTATTATTATTATTTTATTATTATTATTATTATTATTATATTTCTTTTTCATCATTAATTCTTCCTTCCATCCTTCCTTCCTTCCATCCATCCTTCCATCCATCCTTCCTTCCTTCCATCCATCCTTCCATCCTTCCATCCTTCCTTCCTTCCATCCATCCTTCCATCCTTCCTTCACTGTCATTGTTTCCCGGGAGCCAAATTAGTTCATATAATCAATTCAAACAAAAACAGGTTCGTTAACTCAACGGGGAACACTATTCATTATCCACGCTAGAACAAACCAGATCAGAGGCTCTTCTAGCTAAATAAGGAAGTATAAGGAAGTATACAGTGAAGTTCAGTAACATTATCATTTCTGGTATTCTCTCAAGGATAAATGCAGCAAGTGGTTTTTATGACAAGGCTCCTAGTACTAACAGGTGCCTGGCTAAAAGTAAACGCGCGTAAAATAACAATCGGTCTCATTTATTGACCTCCAGCACAGTATAATATTTGGTGATCTTAATTTACCTGTCACTAAATGGGGATGTCCTCTTACTTAACACTCCGGACACGACCTCTACGTAAACCTACTAGAAAGGTCTTTTCACCAGCACGTCCAACACCCGACTCGAGGAAATAATATTTTAGACATCATTCTTTCAACCAAACAAAGCCTTGTCAACAACGATCTCACCCAGAATATTAAAGGAGGCCAAGGATGAGCTCGTTAAGTCCATCGAGACTGGAAATTGGCAAACGTCACTCCAATCTTTAAAAAGGTAATAATTATAACCCAGGTAATTATCAGCTAATTAGTTTAACATCATTAGTAAGCAGACTGATGGAAGCGATCCTTAGAGACAGCACGCACACACACACACACACACACAGACAGACAGACACCTTCCTATACACACACACACACACACACACACTCCCTACTTTTGGTCCTAAAGAACATTTGATAGCTTCTATATTAATGTAATGTAACCTAACCTAACCTAACCAAACCTTAATCTACATTGACGAGAAACAACCTTGTTCAAACCAAATTGAACTATTTTTCGAAGAGGTCTCACAGAAAACATTGAATATCTCACTAACTAACAATTTGCGACAAATGTAATGAAGTCAACCTTCTCAAAATACATCAGGTAATGCAAAAATATAACAATGAATTCTCTAGTGTAAAATAATACCCAAGCTGTTATTATAGTGCCTATAATGATAATTGCACTAAATGGCAGAAAGTGTGAGACTGACTTAGGTGGCCATCTAGAGAATAAGCTTTAGCATAGGACAGGTGTAAAAACTGCCACCGTCAAATAATCTGGAATAATACCATATTTTAAAATCACCCACCTGTTGCTAGATAGCGGAGTGTCACAGCCTGACGCATATTTGTGTCTTCCTTTTCTATATGAGGCGTGACCAGGGTTAATAGCTCTTGATACTGCTCTAGATCTAGGCGTATCCACTGCCTCAAGGTTGCTGAGTCCTCTTCTCTCAGCTCCCTAACCAGTCTGTAGGCGACACTCTCCTCTCTCCTTCTTAACAGCCATTGTCCACTCCAAAGCTTCCTCTTCTTCTGTTGCAGCTGCTTTCTTTATAACGCTAGCAGCAGTACAATTTCTACGTCTGAGTCCGTGTCAGTGGCGGCGTTAATTTTGGAGCACTGAAGCAGGATGAGTGTCTTGACTGTCTTTAAGGTAGGGAATTCTGCCTTTGTTTGGATACAGTTGGTACAGTGCGGTTACATTTACAGGTTCGGGCGTTGCTGAATGATGTCTTGGCGCCGACTCGGTACTTCATCCTGTGACCGCAGCGTCCACGAAAAATTCCAGCGAGACGAGGTCAACAAATTTTGTCCTTAAACACAAACACAAACACCCAGAAACACACCCTATCCCCTACAGGAGAAGGTTGGGAGGCGGGCTAATACCACGCTGACCCCATATACAACACTGTCCCCAAAGAAGAGTTTTCGGACCCAGTGATTCAAGATTATTTTGCCCACGGACCTTCGGAGAGTTATGTGGACAGTGCTCTGTGGTGCAGTGCTCGGGTTGTGAGGTAAAGGT
>JAXIVD010004444.1:0-5000 GCA_036785275.1 Cancer borealis | reverse complement strand
AGGCAGTTCCTTGTCCCCCACCCTTGGAATAATCCAATATTTCACCATCCCACTTGTCATCCCTATCCATACTCTGATCCAACCGTCTTTTAAAGCTACCTATTGACTCACCACTTACTACATGTCTATCCAGCCTATTCTAACCGTTCACCACTCTGTTAGTAAACCAATATCTACCTAGGTCTGTCCTGAATCTAAGTTTTTCTACCTTGTATTCTGCAATGTCAATGATGTTATGATGTATCTCGTTATTACTGCTAATCCAGGTAGGTCTTATCTAAATTTGGAAGTACAGTAGCACTCCACTCCCTAGAGAGAAGGAGGGCAAGAGGGGATATGATTGAGGTTTTCAAATGGGTAAAAGGAATTAATAAGGGAAACATTGATCAGGTTTCGAACTTATTAGCCAGGATAGGACACGTGGAAATGGGTACAAGGTAGAAAAACTTAGATTCAGGACAGACCTAGGTAGATATTGGTTCACTAACAGAGTGGTGAATTATTGGAATAGGCTGGATAGACACGTAGTAAGTGGTGAGTCAATAGGTAGCTTTAAAAGACGGTTGGATCAGAGTATGGATAGGGATGACAGGTGGGATGGCTAAATATTGGAAGGAACTGCCTCGTGTAGGTCATTAACTGGCCTCTTGCAGTCTCATCAATTGTTATGTTAATTATTTGCTGTTCATATGGTTTTGTTAATTATCATAAATTGTTTTCTCTTATTCTTCTTCTTCCTAATATTATTTTTTCTCTCTCTTTTCCTTTCTTTTATAATATATTTTTAGGTTCAAAAGAAAAGATAATGTTGAAATATTGTCATTTTTTTATTGTTATTATTGACAGACAGAGTTGGAAGGACACACACACACATACATACAGACACACACACATATATACAAGGTGGGGGACTGTGGTGTTAACATCCTTTGGGGGACATCCTGTGGGTCTGTGGTCTGAGAGAGAGAGAGAGAGAGAGAGAGAGAGAGAGAGAGAGAGAGAGAGAGAGAGAGAGAGAGAGAGAGAGAGAGAGACATTCCCAATACTCTAATTACTACTACAGTGTGTGTGTGTGTGTGTTTTGGGGTCATCTGTTAATTACTTGATTAAACAATTTTTGTAATAAAATGTTAAGTATTTCCTGTATTTATGTAACCTTATTAACTGTTATTACTACTACTACTACACCCACTACTACTACTACTACAGCCGCTACTATTATTATACTACCACTACTACACCCACTACTATTACCTACTACTACTACTACAGCCGCTACTATTATTATACTACCACTACTACACCCACTACTATTACCTACTACTACTACTACTACTACACCCACTACTATTATTATACTACTACTACTGGCAGGGCAGAACAGGTGTGTTCCTCTTCGTGCAGGTAAGTGTTCTGTTCTGTTCTGTTCTGTTCTGTTCTGTTCTGTTCTGTTCTGTTCTGTTCCGTTCCGTTCCGTTTCCTTTCCAGTCTGTCGTCTCATCTTTCCGCTAATAATAATAATAATAATAATAATAATAATAATAATAATAATAATAATGATAATAATGATGATATTCCCGGAGCCTCATCATCTTAGCTCTGTTCTTCACTAATAATGATGTAGCAGTCATTAGCTACTCAGTACAGACTATCTAAGTTAATTACCTTCACAGCCAAGCATAATTACCACTATTACCGTTAAGGAATATGACTTTTTCAGTGACTAAATTGACTGTGAAAAGATTCAATCTTAACTCAGCACAATACAGTGGGATGACAGACAGGCAATGACACAGTTCTTCCTTGAAACATTACAGCAAGTGTGTAGAGGCCATGTACCACCTAAATCCATCCATGCGTCGCACAAACAAACACACGAACACATCATTCCAAGAGACAGAAGGATCCTAATGAAGACAAGAATGTCCCTCAACACGAGACTGCAGCGAACACTAAATATTGAAAAGCATCGATCACTCAGGACAAAACTGAGACACATTCAAGTCTGTCTGTCTGCAAGAATCATATAAACTGTAAAAAGAAACTCAACAAAATCAAGCTGTAACTAACATCAAGAAATTTGCCAAAACACACACACAAATTGAGCCCCTGAAGAAAGGTGATGGGAAGGTTACCTCAGAGCCTGGCATGGCACAATGTGTGAACCGTTGCGGCAACAATACCGCAATGCATTCACCACACCCCAAGATCTCAACCACCGCCGGAAGGAACAGCTATCCAGCCCAGCCAATCAGACAGCTGCGGCCAAACTCGGCAGCTGGACCTGATAGCCTGCCTGCCATTGTTCTCATAAAATGTTGTGATGCGTTACCATTCCCCATCTACCTGCTTTGGCAAAAATCATTGGACACAGGTGTGATTCCAAAAATATTCAAACAAGCCATCACCTCTCCTATCTTCAAAGGTGGAGATAAAACACAAAGAGGCTGGGCCTGTACTCCCAGCATGAAGAAGGGACAGGTACCGAGCCATCTACGTCTGGAAGGTAATGGAAATAATGGTGCCTGACCCCAACAATCTGTGTGGTGAAGCATCCCAAGCCAGCGACCGCAATGGATGTAAGTGTGTGAGGAGAGCCCTGCCGTCACACACTTCCAGCAAAGTCAAGACCCTCCTGGCTGCCAGTCTGAGTCAAACAAAAAGCAAGGCGTCACCACCATCCCTTAGTGGTGGAATGATTGAGTGAGGCAAGCCCATGCAAAGAGGAGAGTCATGCAACCACAAGGAGCACCTATCACAGCCTATACAATCATCACCCGTGATGCCACCACACACTCCACAACATTTGTCATCATCATTAACATAGGTGTCAGCTGTACTCGTATTGGCACCAACACTACAATTATCGTCTTACTGTTGGTGCTCCCTCCTCTTCCTCTTCCCGCACTGGCTCCACGCCCACGCCCACGCCCACGCCCACCACGTCCGCGGGTCATGTCGGGTAACAGATGTTTGGTGTTAAGTCACAACCGTTGGTATTTGTAACTGACAAGCCCCAGACAGTTAAGCAGGCCAGGCCAGGCAAGGCCAGGCAAGACAAGGCCAGGCCAGGCCAGGCCAGGCCAGGCCAGGCCAGGCAAGGCCAGGCAAGACAAGACAAGGCAAGGCCAGGCCAGGCCAGGCCAGGCCAGGCCAGGCCAGGCCAGGCCAGGCCAGGCCAGGCCAGGCCAGGCCAGGCCAGGCAAGGCCAGGCCAGGCCAGGCCAGGTTCACACAAAGCAGGACCGCCAGTAACTTGTATAAATAATAACACCAGCAGGACGAGAGACAATAGGAGCAAAACAATGCACGTCCTCCCACCTCGGTGTCAGCTGACTGAGTCCTCAAACTCCATCGTAATCAAATGGACTTCCTACACAGGGACACCAAGACTACAAGCAGCGCTGGACCTAAACGACTGTGAGGCATGACTCTCTAAACTTCAAACAAGAATACCAAAATACACAGAAAAACGCACACACACACATACATACACACCCTTTAACTACGCCCACCATCCATTTCACCGCCCACAGCCACGCTCACCTTCACGTCCATTCCCTTACCATTAAAATAGGTCCTCGCAGGTCTCCTGCTGAAGGTAAAAGGGGCGTATCCACCCTTAGGAAGCAAGTCCTGTGTCGGCCAGCGAAGCGGCCATATTAACTCCGGCCTGAACTGAGAGTAAACTTGGACTGAGTGTTTAAATTATATAAAAACTTAGTTAGCAGTGTTAATTCATGTGTTTATTAATGTTTTAAATTCTATTTTACTTATTTTAATCATTTGTTTGAATGTGCGTGATGTATTTATTGTTTTGAGTTATGAATTAAAAAAGGCCGAGATAAACCAAAATAAACTATGTCAAAAATCATATATAAAAACTAACTTGTACATAAAAAATACATTATTAGATAACATAACATCTATTTATACACAAAACAAGTATATAGAAGTAAACATATTAATAGTTTTAAGTAAAAAAAATTTCCGAGATGGGAATTGAATCGAACTCAACAATAAGAACATTTAGCCAAATATCTTTTTAGGTAAATTATTCACGGTAAACTGAAATTACCTTAGATTAAGAGATCAAACTTTGATTATAACTTATAATAGAAGGTTACACTTGGATTTGAACTGGTATTAGGGAGTTAAATTGGATTTTAACCAAGTTTGCCAGTAAACTATGATAAGTGTTTAAATTATATAAAAACTGAGTTAACAGTGTTAATTCATGTGTTTATTAATGTTTTAAATTCTATTTTACTTATTTTAATAATTTGTTTGAATGTGCGTGGTGTATTTATTGTTTTGAGTTATGAATTAGAAAAGGCCGAGATAAACCAATTTAAACTATGTCAAAAATCATATATAAAAACTAACTTGTACATAAAAAAAACATTATTAGATAACATAACATCTACTTACACACAAAACAAGTATATAGAAGTAAACATATTAATAGATTTAAGTAAAATTTTGGTCCGAGATGTGAATTGAATCGAACTCAACAATAACAACCAAAACATGAATGGGGGAAGGTGAGGGAGGAGCGTTCGCAGGAGGTAAAGGACTGGGGAGAGAAGGAAGAGGGGGAGGTAGGGGAGAGGAGGGAGAGGAGAGATCGGGCATGAGAGGGAGGAGGAGGAGGGGCAGAGGAAGGGGACTGCACCGAAGAACAGGCGGGTTAAGACGAGGGGGGGGGGGGGGGGCAGAGGGTGGAGAATGGGGCTGGAGGAGGGGTCGGGAAGGGAGACATCAGAGGAAGGTGGAGGAGGGAGAGAGAAGGAATCGCTCCCTAATAATTCTTCCTCCCTCCTCCTAATAATAATAATGATAATGATAAACTATAATTATTTCTTTCTTTATTTAGTCAATACATCATCCATGTTTTTTTTTCATCTAATTAATTACTAATATAATTAATTAATATATTTACATCATTTATTTATTTATTTTTTTTTTAATATTTCCCAGACACGCAATTAACTATATAAT
>JAXIVD010004443.1:27500-35934 GCA_036785275.1 Cancer borealis | reverse complement strand
GTACTGAATAACAAAGAACACGAAACTACTACTACATATACCTCGTCTCCCTTACACTACCACCATTACCATTACCATTACCTTACCTTACCTTATCTCTACCTTACCTTACCTTACCTTACCTACCTTACCGTACCTTACCTTACCTACCTTACCTTACCTTACCTCTACCTACCCTACCTCCTACCCTACCCTACCTTACTTACCCCTTGCCTTCGTTAAGCTTCCCGTACACTGCAACTCAATCCGGTACAGTTAAGTCCAACAAAACAAAGTCTTATTCTAGACTCACTTTATTTACTCTTTGGAAATTCATGTATTACCCTTTGTATTTCTGGTCATAAGATCAAGCGAGTTTTTTTTTTTTAATTTAATTCAACGTGTTTTTTTTTTTTTTTTATTTAATTCAACGTGGTTTTTTTTAAATTTAATTCAGCGTGGTTTTTTTTGAAATTAATTCAACGTGGTTTTTTTAAATCTAATTCAACGTTGTTTTTTTTTTTTAATTTAATTTTAATTCAACGTGTTTTTTTTTAAATTTATTCAGCGTGTTTTTTTTTTTTAATTTAATTCAACGTGGTTTTTTTTTAATTTAATTCAACGTGTTTTTTTTTTTTTAATTTAAGTCACTTTATTTATTTAATCAACTTGTTATTAAATTTAATTCAACGTGTTTTTTTTTTATATTTAATTCAACGTGTTTTTTTATATAAATTTAATTCTACGTGTTTTTTTTAATTTAATTCAACGTGGTTTTTTTTTTAATTAATTCGTGTTTTTTTTTTAATTTAATTCAACGTGGTTTTATTAATTTAATTCAACGTTGGTATTTTTTTTAATGTATTCAACGTGTATCTTTTTTATTTTTATTAATTCACGGTTTTTTGTTGTGTAATTTAAAGTTGCATTATTTGCTTTTATCTCTTTCATTCACCTTTGGTAGTTTGTTATTTTTTTTTGATAATTCATCTCGACTACCTTGAATAAGATCTATAGTGATTATCCTGAATTATGTGGAGATCTCACATGTTGTCTTGTTATTATATGATGATTATGTTTATTGGTTCGAATGATGATAGCAGAGAGAAGGTGATTAAGTCAGTTCTATATTTTTATTTTTTCTATACTAGAGAGATTGTGCAGTAGCGTGCAGGACACGAAATGTATTTTTTAGAAGTATCGCTCTGCTCTGGGATTTATTTCTTCATTCACTGAGAAAATAGTCGTAAATAAGTGAACATGATCATGAAACAAGAGTGAAATATGTTCCCGATACATGAATTCACGTCTCTCTCTCTCTCTCCTCTCCTCTCTCTCTCTCTCTACTCTCCTCTCTCTCTCTCTCTCTCTCTCTCTCTCTCTTCATCTCTCCTCTCTCACTCTCTCTCTCTCTTCTCTCCTCTTCCTACTCTTCTCTATCTCTCTCATCTCTACTCACTCTACTTCTCTCTCTCTCTCTCTTCTCTCTCTCTCTCTTCTCTCTCTCTCTCTCTCTCTCTCTCTCTCTCTCTCTCCTTCTCTCTACTCTCACTCTCTAAGTTCTTATAGGTCAGGCAAATTCGATCTTGACGCAAATCTCCCTCACCGTGCATCGTACAATCTTACTTTTTCTATCACTATACTCAACTGATACTTTTGCCATACTTTACCTAATAGTAGGATCCCATCGTATTCGTTTTCTTAGTCTTATGCCTCATCGTCCTCCTGTCATAAGAAAATTCGTAGCACAGTCTAACGTTTTTCACTTCTGACATATAGAACATGTATGTAATCTTTATACCTACATTCTTTGATACTCTTTATTGTTAGTTTTCTTGTGTATATAGTATTATATTATTATCTTAATCAATATCATTATTATTACTATATTATTATAAGTAGTTAATGGAATCAATCTAGAAAGATATCTAAACAATAAAAAAATGCACAAACATAAAATACCACTAGTGCAACTTGGTCTAACGATGCGCCTTCACTATCCAAAACACTCACAATTCCCCACCACATTAATTCACATGTATGAGATATGTTGAGATAGAGAGACTCTATCTCTCTATCTCTCATCTTCTCTACTATCTCTCTCTCTCAATCTCTCATCTCTCTCATCTCCTCTTCTCTTCTCATCTCTCTCTATCTTACTCTCTACTCTCTCCTCTCTGCTCTCTATCTCACACTCTATCCCCCCAACCCAGCACCAAATAACGCTTAAATCTTGTCCAATCACCCCACTCCTGTGAATCTCGCATAGCAAATCACACCACCCTACCTACATCTAATTATCTTGTCCCTCTACTCCCACACCTCTTCTACTACTCAAATATCTACTTCTCCCTTCATCTCTATTTTCTATACATCTCTCTTTCTCTCCCAAAATATAACAAATCCTCATACAAAAATAAATATAAAAAAATCTCACAATATTCCCATACACCCCCCCCCACACACCCACCCAAACTCCCCCCCCACCATATCCTCACTCCACCACTACACAACTCAAACAATAAACATCAAACAAAAAACAAAACAAACAACCAAAAAACAAATAATATCCATTCACCTAATTAACACATACAACAACAACACAAAACCACCAACATCACAACACAACAAAAACCAACACAACACAAAAACACACAAAACACACACACACAACAAACACAAACAACAACACCCTCACTCTACAACCCACACCTCTCTTCTCTCTCCTCCTAAATCACATACCTTTCCATCTCCCTCCCCCCCCCCATAACCATAACCATACACCCCCTCTCATCCCCGATCACATACAACCACCACAATCTATACTAACTTATATACACCTCACACAATTAACTCACGCCTTATTCAATATAATATTCCAATAATAATCTAATATTTTCCCTAATAATAACAAAAACACACATAATAAAAACCAAACAAAACAAACATAAAACACCACACCCCTCCTCTCTTCCTTCATCTTTTCAATCACCTAATTCAACACATACCATCCGTCACCTCATCAGCACTAATCAATCTTTAAAATGAAAAGAAATGATAGCAAATAGAAACTTATCTATATACCTCTCTATACTTAATCTAAACTAATCATTATAAATAACTCAATCTATCTATACTACTACGTCTATATCTATCTACTATAACTATTAACACCTATCACTATCTATCACATTTAACTCGATCTAACGTCTTATACGGTGTCACATGAAAATATTTGTTATTATAATATATTTTTTGATTGAAAAATAGTTGTTTTCATATGAAATATAATATAGAACAATAGCAATGTGTTGTATCTTTATTCATCATACCTAATACATACATACATACATGTATGCATGCGTGCTGTACATGTATCACCTCGTTAAGTGTTAGCCCCATTTTCTACGTTATAATGCTCCTTATTTTTCGGTTCATTCAGTTGAGTCTCCCTTCCAACGCACAACATTGACGGGCTCTAGGTAGCTCGTGTGTCTCCTAGATGGGGACACGGTAGACAACCAACCAACCAGTCGAGTCACGAACCACTTTCTTTCAGATTATACAATGACTCGTACAAGTCGAGCTTCATCAAGACTCAGCTCGGGGCTCCGACTCATCACTCGAGACAGGCCGGGCTTTACCCTGGTACATATAAGGCACTGGACTGGCCACGTCATCAGTCTCCTACTCACTTGATTCGAAGGCTTTTCTCTGGTGTTGTGAAGTGCGTGATACGGACCGGCTGGAGCTATATAGTGGTGGTGCTTTATCAGGTTAGTTCTCCTATGTTTTGTGTATTATGTGCCACATTTACTATTGTTACTGTTATTGTGTGCAAACGTATTTCTTTTAATAGTATTACTCTTTTATTGTCCGTGTTGTCATGCCTCCGGGCGAAATTAAATTGAATTATTATTATTATTATTATTAGTTTCGCTCCTGTGAGCCTGCACTTAAGAATTTGATATCATCAGCTAAATGTTAGAGACTACGTAGTTGTGTTGGGTATTTTGGTGGTTAATTATAATAGTAATAATTGTTTTTAATTGGATGATTTAAACTCAACAACTGAATCTTGTGACGGTCTTCTTGCCATAGTTGATCATTTATCGTAGACTTAACATTCTAACCTAAATCACTGTAGTAGGGAGGGTCGTTACACTACATATGAATACAATCACCATAAGATATACTATAAAAATTTAAGCTTCACTGTCACACACACGAAGCCTCGAGACTGATTGAAGCAAAGCCGGCGTGCAGTTTTTTTTCGCTTTTTCCTCCTCCCCTCCCTGAGCCTCGCGTGTGGCAGGCTGGGCGTGTTATTGGACAGCCGAGCACTGCAGGGCCGCTCGATATGGTGCGTCTCGATGGCGGCCTGACTATTATTTCGACTAAGTGTCGCACCTGCGGGGAATATTGCGTTGCGGGTACCTCACTGATACTCATTCCTCCGCGGTCCATCAGCACTGTGTCGTCACCTCGAATATTTACCTGGCGTGGAGGCTAGTACGTCACCTTGTTGCTTTTTTGATTCGTAGAAATGGAGGAAGAGGTTTTATTTCAAGGGGTTAAAATGTGCCACTTCCACGGCGGGAAAGTCAAGGATAAATGTAGCATTCGTTTAAACAAAGGATTGGATGTTACCCGATACGATCCTTTTGGAAGGTGATACATCGCGGAGGCAACAGGAGGCACTAAATTGTACCCGTGTGTCGCCTTCCACTTTTTCGCAACTGGATCCTGACGTCGGTGAGGCTGCCTGCGTGTGGATTGGAAATGTAGCAACTATTAAAAATCTCATCTCGACATTTCACACTAATTTCATATGTAAGGATGGGGTTCATTTTGATCTCAGCGGGGAACGTAAATTTGTCTTTGCGAATCAAGACTTAATCATACAGTTCCCAGTGCGGAGTTTGATTTCCATTTGCGAATGAATAAAGTAAATCTGGATCAAAGCTGCGAGAATATGAAGTCAACAAAGTGTTAAGATTCATGCATAGGGTAAAGCAGTCCATGTTTCTTTTCACTGCTAAAAGAAGGATTATACTTCACAAAAATCATACGTTTGTTTACATTTTTGATGAGCACATAACGCATTAGGTATATCAAGGAGATTTTCTTTTCCCATCCACTCGATCAACGTGCCCTTATGTCATAGTGCTTATACGAGTACACTTTCAATTTCATCATCCTACGCTTATTTTTTCTTTTCCCATTTTTTTTTATAAAAGTTGTACCGATCTTTCAATGCAGTGGACGGCTTGAAGCGCCAGTGATTACAGCTACACGTCCACGCTTTCACTTCATAACCTGCGCTCATAAATGTGTTTCTCTAATCAACCAAACAAGTCGACTTTATACCAAATTCTGAACCGTCGCTGTGAGAAGGTTCCGTTGGCTTCCCTCTCCTCGGCAGCATCAAGTAGTTTAATTCAACACTAACAGTTTCAGTTTATACCGCAAGATCATTATCAATCTATTATTTTCATTGACAGGTGTTGATAGGCGCATAGTCGAGGGTCGTAAAGGGACTACGACAAGGAAACTGTCGAGCCTTTAATGTGACTTTTCCTGCCAACGCCGCCACTGGGACTCCCTTACACAGTTCTACCGCCAGCATCCATCACGCCTGCTGTGACGGCCAACCAGGTAAGCGGCGCCTCTTGTACTGATTAGAGTCTGTATTAGAATTCATCGTCATGTGACCAGCGGGTGACATGGGTTCTGTTCTTCGTTGTCATGCGGAGATGTGTACCCATTTACGCCTACGCTGCCCACCTCTTGTCTTGTAGCTTCCCTGAGACATTGGTGGCGGCAGTATGGTGAAGGTGCATGTGTAGGCAGGTGTGTTCGTGCTGCCTTTACCGTGGATGACTCGTGCTGGACATAACATTTTGGCTTTTCATTTTCAGCGTTTATCCTTTGGTAAAATGGCCAATTTACACATATTAGTATAAAGTCAGCCGCCAGAATTTTTCTACAGCGGGAAATTGGTTTTTATTCTGAACAATGCTTGCAACATTCCGTGATAAATCATGATTGAACAGAATAAAACGGTATTTCTGTGTGCTTGAATTGAAACTATTGTTTGGCTGAAGAGCGATTTGATGTTTTCCGCTCGAGGCAGGGGTGAGCAGTGTTCAGGATGAGGGAGGCGCCTTTACTGCACTAGTGTGTGTGTGTGTGTGTGTGTGTGTGTGTGCGCGCGTGTGTGTGTGTGTGTGTGTGTGTGTGTGTGTGTGTGTGTGTGTGTGTGTGTGTGTGTGCGCGCATGTGCGTGTGCGTGTGTGTGTGTGTGTGTGTGTGTGTGTGTGTGTGTGTGTGTGTGTGTGTGTGTGTGTGTGTGTGTGTGTGTGTGTGTGTGTGTGTCCGTGTCCGTACAAATATATGAAGGCAGCTGTTTTAAGTCATCTTGGGTGTGTGGGGAGCGTTACAATATGACTGAAGCACCGAACCAAACTTATTAATGTAGGACCGTCATGACCGCCTCGAACACAGAATCATTAAGTGAGTCATTAAAGGAGAACATGAAGCCTGATAAGTTAATGGCAATACAAGAGGAACAGCAAAATCTTCACACTTGACAAAATTTAATCATGCAAATTGATAACTTTTATGTGTTACTAATCAGCTTATTTCGTATATAATCCATTTCATCACTTCAGGAATCTAATCATATAAGCGACGTGGCATTTTTTCTAAGGTTATGTTATGTTAGGTTAGAGAAAAAGAAGCTGTCCTGTTTAAGTATATAACCACATCTGACAGCCTTATACTTTGCTCAGTGGACAGATGGAGATGTGTTCGGCGCCATACCTGTCCACCACACCGGTAATTAGGTGTTGGGGGGGGAGGGGGCGTCACTATCGAGGATATGATAAGTGTCTTTCGTGCCACAAATACCTCGCCAGACATTACAAGGAAATTGACTTGTGCAGGTGCTCTAAAATGCAGTTTCGTATCATGCTCCCATCTCTCCCCATTGTTTTCTATTCTACCTCCCCTTTTTTCCACCCTTTATCCACACTTGTACCATTTATCTCACCCTTTGCTCTCCCCTCCATATCCCCTCATTATCACTACGTCCCCTTTCCCCCTCCCTTCGTTATCCCCTTCATTCCTTCCTCCCTGTCTCCCTCTTCCCTTCCCTCACCCCTTCCACCCTCTTGCGTCCCTGTCACTGGTATCAGAAAGTTCCTGTTTGTCTGTGTGTTTGTTGGTCAGTAATGTTTGTGGTTGGCCGCTGGTGGTGATATCGCTGGAGGCCGAATGATCCTCACTCGCCGCCGCTACTGCCGCTCAGACTTTTAGAATAATGATGTGGAGACCTTTTTCCCTCCCCGTGTGTAGAGACATTTAGTGAATAAGAACTTTTGCACTATTTCCCTCCACAGTCCTGCCGAGGGGAAGGATGGATGGAGGGAGAGAGGGAGGGAGGGAGAGGGAGAGAGAGAAGCGCTTGATGTTTTATTTATTTTTTTTAAGTGAAAATTTTTTCCGGTGTCTGTATCCTCGATATGTTTTGTTCTTTTTATTTGCATTTTTGTAATTACTATAATTTTTTTGGTCGCTTCCTTGTCATTGTTCCAAATTTTTTTTTAATGTTTTATCTCTTATTTTTCTCTCTTTCCCTCTTTTTCTCCCTTGCTATAGTGGGTGTTAGAGTGACATGGGAGGGAATTCCAGTGTATTTCTTTGTTGTTTTAGTGATGTTTAGGTGTGGGACGGACGCGGTAAGAAGGGTCGCTGTGTATGGACTCTTAAGTACTTAGGTTTGTGTGTGTTTGTGTGTGTGTGTGTGTGTGTGTGTGTGTGTGTGTGTGTGTGTGTGTGTGTGTGTGTGTGTGTGTGTGTGTGTGTTTGTCTGTTTGTGTGTTTGTGTTTGTGTGGCGAGACCAATCAAGGGAAGTTTCAGCTTATTCTCTGTGGCCTTGTGTGAGATAGTTTGCAGTAGAGAGTATTTTAACATAATAGCTCAAGGTCTTCTAAGGTGTGTGTGTGGTGGGGAGCGTGGGAGGTGGAGAAGAAGGGACACATAACAAGAGTTTCAACACAGTCCTTCTATATTTACTGAAATGGGTGCGTGTTTTGCTGCAGAATCGTATAAGCCAGGACAAAGTTGCCACCTTCCCTCTTGACTGAGTATTAAAGTTTTAGAAGCAGCACAAGTATCATCAGACACAATACTTTTAAAATAACAATATCATCATCGTTTTGAAAGACACGAATTTTTATTTATTTATGTGGGTCAGCCCTAGTAATCTAATGACAGCTCTCGGGATAGCAAGGTTATATACAATTTCTATGTCAAGTCAACAAAACAAGCATGTCACGTATACGAAAAGCACAACTGTGTATTGCGTAGGACAATGGGAAACGATAAGAAGATTACTTAGTTGGGATGGAAGTGTAAAGGTCTCCAGTGTAAAGGTCTCAACAAAGCTTT
>JAXIVD010004443.1:10000-12500 GCA_036785275.1 Cancer borealis | reverse complement strand
CACACACACACACACACACACACACACACACACACACACACACACACACACAAGAAGAAAAGCTTATGAATTAAGGCATTATGATCACAAATATCGAAAACGCAAATAAGGTGGATTAGCAGTCATGTTTCCTGAGACGTTCAATACCTTCTGGCGCCAAATATTGGAGACTAACCGGAGCACCGTGGGAAAGAAAAGTCCGCTACACGTATTAAGGAAGCATTTCAACTTCCGTGCATTCTCGAGAAACTGAGCCGCAATTTTACCTCCAAGTAGCGTTGAAGACTTGGCTGGAGGAGAGGGATGGGGATTGGAGTGGACTTAGGCAGAGGGGAGTGAGGAGGAAATGAATGGAGTGGAATGAAGTATCACGACTGTGTTTACGTTGCAGAAACTGATTCAGCACAAGTTTTTCTTACCCAGTGAAAAATGACGTTAAAGAGCGAAGCAAAGTAGGGGACAGTAGAGCGTAATGGAGTGGAACACGAGTAAAGTAGAAGGAAGGGAGTGAAGGGACAGAAGGGGAGTGGAATGGAATGCAGTGGAACGGAGCGGAGTTTGGTCTGGGAGGAGAAGAGGAGAATTCAGTCTTTTACAACAACCCTTGAGCCTCACTTACTCACCCTCACACACCCTCACACACCCTCACACACCCTCACACACCCTCACACAACCTCCCACACCCTCACCCTAAACACTTTCTCATTCGATTGATTCTCCTTCCACAAACTGAGTCTCGTTACCCCCCAACTCTCCCCTCCCTCCTCCTTCCCCCCAAAAGCCCACCCCTGGTTTAACTGATCTCCTCCGTTGACGCTCCACCCTCACTCTACCTTACCCTGAAGTCTCTTATTATTGTGATTCCTTCAACCTTGCCCCCAACCACATCGACCTCCCTTGGCCCACCTCCTCCTCCTCCTTTTCCCCCTCCTCCTCCTCCTCCCCCTCCTCCTCCTCCTCCCCCTCCTCCTCCCCCCCCCTAGAACCCACGTCTCCTCCCTCGAGTTATAAAGAGGAAGAAGAGGGACGAATTTCTGGCTTTCAAAGGATGCAAAAATTCCCCTTTGTAGTCTGGAATGAGAGAATGAAAGGGAGGGAGCGCGATGTTCAGCTGTTATTCTGTTCGCGAATCTCTTTTAGGGTCGGAGGGAAGTAAGGCAGCATGGAAGAAACAGTTTTAGTCGCGTTTGCTCGCAGGACCAAACGTAAAGGAGCAGAATAGCGCACTTAGGCCAGTCCAGCGTGAAAGTCCGGGGGAAGGGCGGGAGGAGGACCGGGAAGACGAGTGATTGGGGAGCTAAAGCCGCCGGGGAACTGCAGTTGATTGCCAATTTAGATTTTGTGATTACGTATTCTTTCTCGCCTTTGCAGCCCAATTACCGCCGTTCTTTTTCACTTGAGGGAGAGCTGGTGGTGGTGGTGGTGGTGGTGGTGATGGTGGTGGTGGTGGTGGTGGTGGTGGTGGTGGTGGTGGTGGTGGTGGTGGTGGTGGTAGTAGTGGTAGTGGTGGTGGTTGAGCCCTTGACCTTCACCACAGCCTTACTAGGGAAAGGTTGTTTGCCCCGCGTAATGAGGATGGATGTATACTGGCGTGTTGGGCTTAATTAAGGATTATAAATTATGAAGGTGGAGGTAAAAATAGCATTGCTAATGATAATACGTAATGATGAAAACAAGAATAAGCCTATTACTATTACCACTAATTACTACTTCTTACTACTACTACTACTACTACTACTACTACTACTACTATTACTACTACTACTACTACTACTACTACTACTACTACTACTACTACTACTACTACTACTACTACTACTCCTCCTGCTGCTGCTGCTGCTGCTGCTGCTGCTGCTGCTGCTGCTGCTGCTGCTGCTACTGCTACTGCTACTGCTACTGCTACTACTACTACTACTACTACTACTACTACTACTACTACTACTATTACTACTACTACTACTACTACTACTACTACTACTACTACCTCTCATAAAGTCACGTATTGGCCAGAGGTTGCCAGACTTAGAGGCAACATGATAGGGAAGAAAAATTATATATATTAAATTTTTCACACACGAGCTTCAAGGAACCAATTATATCCAGTCAAAAAATTGTTTTGTGTAATGAGAGGATGACAGCTATTCAATTGGCTGAAGCTTACTTACTTTTCATCATGAACATCATTAACATCATCATCATTATCGGTGTTGTTGTCTCAGTAATTAGCATCATTATCAAAACCTCAAAAAACCCCTTAAAAACAAGCCAGGACAAAGAGCACAGTAAGAGGATCAGCGTGGGGAGGAGAGCGTCCTTCACCCCTGCCGTTCATGCACCTTTCAAGCCGTAGCGATACACGTCCAATGTTAAATATTTATTTCTTTCCTTATTCAGTGACGTGTATATAGGTTAGTCGCCTCTCCAGCCTTCGCCTCAAAGTGACGATTTTTAGTGGTTTAGGGACTCTCTACCTTCACCTTTTACGTGTACCTTGTGGCCG
>JAXIVD010004443.1:0-5000 GCA_036785275.1 Cancer borealis | reverse complement strand
GAAAAGATGAACTATAAGAGGATAAAGAAAATAAGAATTGTGAGCGAGTGACCAGGGAAGAGGAGCAGTGGAAGAGAAGGTAAGAGGATTCGAAGAGGAGGAGGAGGAGGAGGAGGAGGAGGAGGAGGAGGAGGAGGAGGAGGAGGAGGACGAGGACGAAGTGCCGAGAGGAAGGAAATAATGGAAAGGATGGTTGAGAAGGAGGGAAGGATGGAAAGATAGGAGACATGTGGTGGACAAAGAGAAGGAGGAAGAGCAGGAGTGACGACTAGGAGATAAGAGGAAGAATGGTAAAGATGGAGGAAGAGGAGGACAAAAAAACAACCCTTGAAGAAAGAGAAATGGGAGGGATGAGAGAGAGAGAAAAGAGAACATTAATAAAGAAAGTAGGAAAGAAAGAAAGGAAGAACGGATGTAAAGAGAGGCGATAAAGGACGGAAGGAAGTGAAGGAGGAAGGGAGAGGAGGAAGAAAAGAAAGGAAAGGAAGGAAGAAGGAAGGAAAGTTACCTGGGTATCATCTCAAGTGGAAGTTATGATAGTAGGAAAAGTTAAAAGATTGAGTCAATGGCGTTTATATGGCAATAAAGGGAGATTCAAACCGCCTTATATACCATTACTCATCTACTCTTCTACATCTAAAGAACGGTTATGTAGAGTTAAACAGCATACTGATATAGTCCACAGGGAGGGAGAAGGAATAAGGGAGGAAGAATGAGAGGCGAAGAAAGGGTGGGAGGAGAGAAGGAGAGGGATGAGGTCCATAGAAAGTAACATTATAAGATAGAAAATAATATATATACTCGTATCTAGAAAAATGAGAGGTGAGCCATCGTGGAAGTTATATGAGATGGAACAAATTAGTTTCAGTTTCCCTCCCTTTCTCTCTCTCTCTCTCTCTCTCTCTCTCTCTCTCTCTCTCTCTCTCTCTCTCTCTCTCTCTCTCTCTCTCTCTCTCTCTCTCTCTCTCTCTCTCTCTCTCTCTCTGATAAACTCTCTAATTCTCCTCTCCACTCTCTTCCAAAACTCTCTCTCTTTTAGAAACTTTACGCATCGTTGCTGTTTTTGTTCCGATTCGAGGTAGCAGTGGTAGCGGTAGTAATGGTGTTGGTGGTAGTAGTAGTGGTAGTGGTTGTAGTAGTAGTGGTAGTGATAGCAGTAGTAGTAGTAGTAGCAGTAGTATTAGTAGTTTTAGTGATCTGGCCAACGCCCAAACATCTTAGGGTCAGAATCTTTCCATGGCATTCAGTTCAAGGTCACTACGGAAGCAAAGAATTGGAATCCTCTATCCGGAGAAAACGGTGGAATGAAGACAAGGTTGGAAAAAATATATAATACAAAAAAAATGGAGATATGAGATTTACGAGACTGAGACTTAGTGGAAAAAGCATTTTGATGAGGTGGGGTTCTCATGGGGAATAAATATGTGTAAAAGTCTCCCAGGAAGTAGAAGAGCAAGGAAGAGGGTCAGATTCTCCCCAAAGAGGTTCTGAGACCATTAAAGATGATAGGGAAAAAGGAAGGTGGAAGAAGAGGAGGAGGAAGACGTGTAAAAGTAGAAGCATACGAATAAGGGAAGGAAAGGAGGAAGCAGTAATTGGAAGAGGTGAACGTTGGAGGAACAGTAATAGCAGTAGTAGTAATAACAGGAGGAACAGGAGGAACAGGACTAGGAGGAGGAAGGGAGGGAGGGAGAAGGACAAAAAGAAGATAACAGAACCAAACAAAACCAAACAAAGGGGAAGAATAGTAAAAAATAAAAGACTGCGGTATAATAATAGTGCAAAGCTTTCCCCTTGCAGAAGAAGAAAAAAAAAAGGAAAATAAATATAAAAATAGAGAAAATAAATGTAAGGAAGCTAAAGGTTTTGTCGGTGGTCTGAATGGGAACCACCACCATCACCACCCTCACCATCACCACTGCCACCACCATCACCATCACCATCACCATCACCATCACCATCACCATCACCACCACCACCACCACCACCACCACCACCACCACCACCACCACCACCACCACCACCACCACCATCACCACCACCACCACCACCACCACCATCAACATCACCACAACAGCAACAACAACAATAATGCACTGAATTTACTAAAAAAACATCACCAAACACTCCTTCCAGAGAGAGAGAGAGAGAGAGAGAGAGAGAGAGAGAGAGAGAGAGAGAGAGAGAGAGAGAGAGAGAGAGAGAGAGAGAGAGAGAGAACGAATCAGGAAAGACAGGAATATGAACTCAAAAGCTCAATTTAGGGAGATGCTGAGATGAAAAATTAAATCTTCGAAAGAATAAAACTGAAAGGGTAACCCATGGAGAGAGAGAGAGAGAGAGAGAGAGAGAGAGAGAGAGAGAGAGAGAGAGAGAGAGAGAGAGAGAGAGAGAGAGAGAGAGAGAGAGAGAGAGAGAGAGAGAGAGAGAGAGAGAGAGAGAATAAAACGCAAGGTAGAAATCGTAATATAGCAGTACATTTTTCTTTCCTTTCTTCTCTATTCTTTTTCTCTCTTGCGTTAAATAGTGTCTGGGAGATTTGCAGTAATCGTTGTGCTCGTCGTCGTCGTTGTCGTCGTCAGTGAAATCCTCTCTTCTGGACGAAATGATCACAATAAGAATCTCTCTCTCTCTCTCTCTCTCTCTCTCTCTCTCTCTCTCTCTCTCTCTCTCTCTCTCTCTCTCTCTCTCTCTCTCTCTCTCTCTCTCTCTCTCTCTCTCTCTCTCTCTCTCTCTCTCTCTTCTTAAGCCTGCTTAGACTATTAATTGTTTAAACTATGTCGGCGAAAATGCATCCTTACTTTTTTTAAAATTAACTTTATCAAATTTTGTTTCACCGAAGTTTTCTTGATTAATTATTTTGCCTCCCACTTATCATGTAGATTTAGCCTGTTTTTCTCAACGTTAATCATTAATGAGTACATCAGGGAAATTTGGGTCGTGTATGTGTGTGTGTGTGTGTGTGTGTGTGTGTGTGTGTGTGTGTGTGTGTGTGTGTGTGTGTGTGTGTGTGTGTGTGTGTGTGTGTGTGTGTGCGCGTGTGCGTGTGCGCGTGTGCGTGTGCGTGTTGGTGTTTGTTGGATACATATGAATAGGAAGACGAGTAGCTCATAATTTACGTTTATATAAGCTTACACAAACACTTAGCAAATGCTTGCCACCCGTACACAGACGCGCGCGCACACACACACACACACACACACACACACACACACACACACACACACACACACACACACACACACACACACACACACACACACACTGTAACGTATGACCTTAAAGGGATGAGCCTTGCGCCCCTGAGACGGAGCAAAACAGGGTCACCTTAACTTAACCTAAAGTCCCCGCGGAAAGGAGAAGGAAGGGGAGGGAGGGAGGGGAAAGAGGAAGGGGAAGGAGGTGAGGGAGACTCCCTTAAACCCACGAATACACGACACTCGCTGATGAAGAACAAGAATGAAACACACACAACGAAAGCCTTAAATCATATATTGAATGATGTACTTGAGGGAAGCTTAGATAGAGAAAGATCACTGAAATAATTGATCAAAAGAATAAAATATCAAAGACTTCAGTAGAATTTGTAAATTATGTTCACTTTACAACCTACAAAGTGTGTTTAATATTTAGATAACGTTACATGTTAAAGTACTTCAATAGAGTGTCTAAAATAATGTAAGGTTTTTTCTTCAAATATACACATAGTCGTTGTAGTTCATTATACTCCTGGCGCCTTTCACTCGTAAGTCAAACAATCAACATTATAACTTCATTTATATTTTTCAAGCGTAATTTATCCATTGTTCCCAGAAGTCACACTTACTACCTTTATTCCCTTTGATATGACTAATAGACTTTTTGATTATTTTAAATGGGAGTGAAAAATATCCATAACACACACACATGTATTTTTTCATTCTCTGATTTTTCCACGTAATATATAATCTTTTTCGGCACAATAATTTTCCTGTCACGGCCACGCTGTGAGATGTGTTATAAATGTGAAGAGAAAGGAGCAGTGTTAGAGAAAAATACTTCTTTCTATAAAATAAACATCATTTACCTCCCCTTCCTGCAGTACAAACTCTTCTGGTGTATTAATCTTCCTCACATTTTTTTGAGACTATTCATAAATTCCACGAGAGGGAAGCAGAGTTCAAGATGGTTTTGGAATGAAAATGTACATCCCTCTATACACACACCATTTATATTCCGTATTTACTCCGTGAAATATACAATCCCTTTATGTATATCAATTTTCCTTTCATGAACGTTGTTGAGATGAATTATTAGTGTCATGGGGGAGGAGCAGCGTTTCAATTGTATTCGAACACTATTTTAAGCCTTTTTCCTCTCCTAGAAGAGTGTTTGTTGCCTTGACTCAGGACGAAGAAACAAACACTAAATCAACGTTATGTAATTCATTCATATGACTAGAGAAATATATCACTTCAGAATTTTCAGTCTTCCGTTTTTATTTTTCAATTTTATTTATAGTTTTACTGGGAAATTTATTACACTTGAAGGGCTCGCTCATCTGATGCTTTTTTTTTTTTTTTTTTCTTTTTTTTTTTAAATTCCTGGATAAAAACATCATGTAATTCGATATATTTATCTCATATTTTCATAAACCCAGAAATAGTTAGGATAATCCGGCATGAGTCAGCAGCCTTAGGAGTGTTACAAACAATGAGATATTAAGAAAATTTAATGTAGCTTAACGTGAATTATTGCTGGTTACTCTGACACATTGTAAGAGTTGGAAATATTTTAAGACTATTTAACGTGAATATAAACCTGCAACTCTACGCCGATGTGTATATATTTTTTCCTCTCTCTCTCTCTCTCTCTCTCTCTCTCTCTCTCTTCTCTCTCTCTCTCTCTCTCCTCTCTCTCTTCCTCTTCTCTCTCTCTCTCTCTCTCTCTCTCTCTCCTCTCTCTCTCTCTCCGAAAATAATTAAAAACTTTATGAACATTGAAAAGGGTTCTGTTGATGC
>JAXIVD010004442.1:32500-35935 GCA_036785275.1 Cancer borealis | reverse complement strand
CTCTTCTTCAGGTGGTTATGTAAGGTGACACGAGGGTTAAGTGTGTAAGTAGGTAGCCTGGTGTGTGTGTGTGTGTGTGTGTGTGTGTGTGTGTGTGTGTGTGGGTGTGTGTGTGTGTGTGTCTGTGTGTTTGTGTGTGTGTGTGTGTGTGTACGTTGGCAAGGAAATGGAGAGCATGTTAAAATACTATTACGTGCCTTTTCCTTTTTTTTTTCTCTCTCTCTCTCTCTCTCTCTCTCTCTCTCTCTCTCTCTCTCTCTCTCTCTTCTCTCTCTCTCTCTCTCTCTCTCTCTCTCTCTCTCTCTCTCTCCTCTCTCTCTCTCTCTCTCTCTCTCTCTCCCAGCCTATCTCTTCCACAATTCTTATAGTGTCGAGATAAATTGTATTCCTCACAGACAAAGACATTTTTCAACCTTCCCGCCTCTCCTCCCTTTCAATAACTGGACAAAAAAAATTAATCAATGGAAAAAAAATCTCTCACTCAGAATAGAATAATGGAAATCACAGCCCAATCTCTTCTTTTTTTTTTTGGACACCATTTTTTACCATTCTGATCTATTTTTTTTTATATATATCTCTGTCATTTTTTTTCTTTTCATACCTTTCATCCATTTTTCGTATCGCTAATAAATTTTGGGTTGCTATCTGTGAGCGCGTGAGGGATGATAGTGCATTAAATCATGCTGATATATATTGGACCCACCTAGCTTAGTCATATATTAGGCCGTGAGCCCTACCCACTGATATGTACCGCTCATTGATGAAGGGGAGGAGAGGGGGCGGGAGGGGAAAGGAGGGGAAAGGTGGGGGTAACGAGGAGGATGGAAAAAGGGTGATACTGGGCGGGGATGAGGGATGAGGGGATGGTGTAGGTAGGTGAGAGGGTGTCGCGGGGTGTCGTGGGGTGTTGTGGTCATGTCGTGGGGGTGTCGTGGGGTGCGAGTGTGGGGATGAGTGTGGGGGTGATCACGTATTCCCTTCCAGCACATAGAACACGGAAGGTTGAGTGAGGCGTGTTGACGAGGGTAAGCCTGTGGTGGTGTTCTATTTTGTGTTAGTCTATATTTTGTGGTGTTGATGAGGCGGTGACTGGAATTAGTGCGTGTGTGTGTGTGTGGGTGTTGTGGGTGAGTGAGTGTTCATGTGACGTGGTGATGCAGTCAGTGGTGATGCTCTTTACGTGGTGATCTGGTGTGATGATACAGTGGAATTCATTAACAGGGGAAGGGTAGTATAGGAGTGGCAGTGAATTTGGTGGAAATACAAACTTTAGTAAACGTGAACAAAATTACTAGTGGAGAATGAGAACAAGAACAAAAACAATAAGAAGAACAAGAAGCTAGGAAGGGACGGTGGAAGGTACAGAATGAGGCAGTAGGTGTTGAATGAAGGAAGTCAGTACAAGCCTCAAGGGAAGGAGCAGGTGGTCTGTAAAACGAGCAACGACTACAGTGTTGGGGCGGACTGAGCGTTGGGCGGACTGAACGTTGGCGGACTCAAGAAAGCAAGGATGGAGTATAATTAAGGTTGGGTCCGCACAACATAGAGTCCGCACATCCACACAGCACATCAGCCTCTATTTTGTTCGGTACCTTAATTCCCTTTTCTTCTTCTCTCTCTCTCCTCCTTCTCCTCCTTGTCTCTCTCCTTCTGCTCCTTCCACTGAGATATTACTGATGTTACTGAAGAAAATAATTCTTCTCTTCTTCTTCTTCTTCTTCTTCTTCTTCTTCTTCTTCTTCTTCTTCTTCTTCGATCGGGGGCGTAGAGCAAGAGGCAAGAGAGAGGTTGCAACTTTCCAATTAGAATGAGTGTCCCTGAACCTAAAGTTACAGTCACACAAAGTAGCTTACATATCGAGAGGGAAAAAAATAGACATTAAGAGTTAAAAAAAAATATATATATAGGTACCAGCGTCCTTTTTTTTAATTACAATCATTAGTGACTGGAAAAGTTAGGGAGATGAGGAGTTTGTGACACGGTGCAAATTGGTCTGCAGCTACTCTGATAAAGTGTATTTTGAAGGCATGACCCGTTGGAATTTTAATTTTGTTGGTGTTCTCTCGGCCGGAACTTTATTTTTTTTTTTTCCTAGTCGTATTTTTTCTCTTCGCTAATATTTACTCACGGCAAATTTCGGACAGTTTTGTGTGTGAGAGAAAGAACCAATCGGGCGAGTTTTGGGGAGAGATAAAGCGCGTTTCTGTATGTGTGTGTGTGTGTGTGTGTGTGTGTGTGTGTGTGTGTGTGTGTGTGTGTGTGTGTGTGTGTGTGTGTGTGTTTCAGTACTATGTGTGTATATCAGTGATGAGCTGTGTGTACGTATGTATGTATGGGGAGACTGGTACTTTATATACATTCGTTTCGTGTAGTGAGCAGTATGTGTGTGTGTGTGTGTGTGTGTGTGTGTGTGTGTGTGTGTGTGTGTGTGTGTGTGTGTGTGTGTGTGTGTGTGTGTGTGTGTGTGTGTGTGTGTGTGTGTTTCATCACGCCCTTCCTTCCCTCCACAGCTGCTTGGAGTGAGTTACAGGGCCCCGCTGAGCGCCACGTGGCCGCCGGCAGCACCTTGAGGCTGGTGTGCACGGTGAAGGACGGTCACCTGCCCCTCAAGTACGTGTTCTGGTACCAAGACTCCAAGATGATCAACTTTGACAAGAGACGAGGCGTCAACTTCACCCTGGAGAGGGATCATAGGTAAGCAGGTCACACTTATACATTGTGTCACACTTATACATCATGTCACACTTATCCCTGTGTCACACTAATACATTGTGTGACCTTCTATATTATACACAAGCAGGTGATGTTTATCCTACAGTACTTATCACAAGGGAACACATGACACCTGCCCTTTACAAACACTAATTACAGGTATCCAAGTGTTAACCAGGTAGAATGTAGACAGGTAAGACACACACACACACACACACACACACACACACACACACACACACACACACACACACACACAGACACACACACACACACACACATACACACACACACACACACACACACACACACACACACACACACACACACACACACACACACACACACACACACACCTGGATAAGCCTCAGTTTACAGACAAGGTAGCACTTCCCCGACCAGCCCAGGTAATGCTCCAATACCTGCCTCATTGAACCTTACAAGTACACCCTCCACACCTTCCTACACCACCTGCACCGCCTCCCACACACTTGATATTACTGTTACTTGATAGGATGTTAAGTGTTCATACCGAGAGCCTTGATCCGCTGTCCTCTCACGTCTCTTTGTTGTTCCTTCTGCAGTGTACTGACGGTGTCCTCTGTGTCTGATACTCATGCTGGGAACTACACCTGCCAGCCTGCCAACGCAACGCCCTCCTCAGTCCTCGTCCTCGTTATGGTCGGTAAGTAGAACACGGAACCTAACTTAACCGTAACCTAA
>JAXIVD010004442.1:20000-30000 GCA_036785275.1 Cancer borealis | reverse complement strand
AAAATCAATACCTGTGAACACTGGACTGGGTGACACTGTTGTAAGTGTTGCCCAATGGAAGGGAGTATTACAAGAGGCTTATCCTATCCCCATCCCTTCACATCTCCGGCGCAAAGAGGATGCTGCTCCGTACTGCTAGTGGCGTACTATACAGTGGTCATTAAGAGTTACATTTATATGAAAAAATGGTACATCATTTATCTCTTTACCACGCCACTCAGTCAGCGCTAAGAGGTCTAAGGGAGGGAGGTTACACACGCCATCACCCTACCTAGTCACCGTTCTCTCTCTCGTCTTTGAGTGCCAAGGAAAGAGTGACACGTCCTCTCTAGCATCGCATCGCATCGCCCACACTCATCACCGGTAAACTTTATCAATGAAAGTATTAAAACAAGAAATAACGAACATTGCTCCGTCTCTTGCTTTTCTTTGAACTCGTAAATGCATCTTACTTACGGGGGAAAATTTGGTGTTTATGAGGAAGTGAGTTGGTGTTATCGTTCATCAGTGTTCTCCGAGGCTTGGTGGGGAGGGAGGGAGGGAGGGAGGGACAGCGTGGAGTGGTTAAAGGAGGAGGAAAGAGTCGTGTTTTCCCGCCCAGAGACAAGATACAGAGCTGAATAAGTCCTTGCCGCCTCCTGTAGAGTGCGTGTGTGTCCCAGCTTGTGTGTGTGAGCTGCAACGAGCCGACCCGAGGCGCCTCATACCCTGCAGGACAAAGAAACAACCTGATGGAAGTGAGAGAGGTGGAGAGAGGCCAAGGGAGGAGACAGAGACAGAGAGGAAAGACAGTCGCCTCCCCAGCCAACTCTCAGTCTCTCCTTCCTTAGCGTGTGTCAAGGAGGAATGTGAAGGAAGAAAAAAAATGGACGTTTGACAGTTTTTTCTCCGGTACGACATTAGACAAATAATGAAGATAAAAAAAAGTGACTCCTTCTGGATGTTCCAATTTATTTTTATGTTGGAAGTGTTACAATAGAATCAGATGTTATACTAGAGTGTATTTGTCCCTGTTTTGTATGATAAATATATTGGAAAAATAAAATGTCAAGTGCTCACCTGGTCTGTTCTGTTGTTGGTCCTTGCAGTGAGTGATGAAGAATTGAAGAATGTGTCCCTTTATTCCCTCCCTTCCTGCTGCCGAGGATGTGTGTCAGGTAAGAGAACAGACCCTTTAGACCCTTTGCACACCTGCAGCCTCACATGTGCTCACCAACACCTAAGTCACACACACACACACACACACACAAAGGAACAATTGCACGAGGTAAGTCAACTTGTTCCATTTTATGCTTCTGGTTTAAAAAATAAGGATTTTCCATTATTCTTCACAATTTGGTTTATTCTACACAATAAAAAAATGTTTCATATATCAACAGTAAAATTTATACCAAAACAATCAATAACATAACAAAACTATATATATCTTTAAAAAATATTGGAGTTTGTTGATGTGAAAAGCAATAACATGATCGAGATGAGCAATAAGAAGAGGAAAAAGAGGAAAATCAATTGAGATCAAGAGGAGCATCTTGTGCCCGGAAGACAAATGGTTCGCAGGAAGTCAAGGGTAAAATCGGTGTCATCTAAACGTCTCATAGATTGTTGGGCCGAAAAAGAAAACTTCAACGGACGATCTTTACAACAAAATTGGCGACCACTTAGAGGCTGCATGAGAGAGAGAGAGAGAGAGAGAGAGAGAGAGAGAGAGAGAGAGAGAGAGAGAGAGAGAGAGAGAGAGAGAGAGAGAGAGAGAGAGAGAGAGAGAGAGAGAGAGAGAGAGAGATCATGTGACAGAATCCTTAGAAGACGGAAGGAAACGCGTTCTCTACCCGTCTCAAGTAGGTAATTAAGATGGCGTAGTTAGGTCGAGTGACTCAATTATCTAAGACAAGAAGGATATTTGCCGAGGCTTTCAGTAATTGCTTCCGTGAATATCCTCCTTCTGCCTCTCCAAAGTTCTCTCTCTCTCTCTCTCTCTCTCTCTCTCTCTCTCTCTCTCTCTCTCTCTCTCTCTCTCTCTCTCTCTCTCTCTCTCTCTCTCTCTCTCTCTCTCTCTCTTAAGTGATAGATAGGATCCTTTCAAGTCACCAGTAATTGAAGGAAGATCAGGCCGTGTAAAGGTTCTAATAGTCATGATGCGCCTAGAAGAGTATTATAAAAGAAACATAATCACATATAACTCATATAATTCCACATATTTCTACCTCCACTACCTATTAATTTATTCACTTATCTTTCCTGCGTTCATAAAATGCATTAAACACATACTAAGCTCAGTTGTATTTCCTCAGGACTCATAGGACAAAAGTGTATGTGTCATAATATCACACCGGTTGTCCGTTTTCTTCCAAACAGAGAGGATGTAGCTGGATGGGAATGAGTCATGGGGGGTATAATTAGCCCGTGGATCCGCTAGACGGGGACACCATAGACAACTAACCAACCAATCAGGGCATGAGCTTTGGAGGAGATGGAGGAGGGAGGGAGGGAAGGTGGAGCAGAGGACAGACCTACCAGGCGCCATATTGTGTGAGAACTGTGACTCGAGGAGGTGTGTGTCAGCGTGTATTCAGAGGCGTGTGCTGGTGAGTATGAGGGAGAGTTGACGTGCTATGAATGGTGTATTCGATAGGTTAGTGATCTAGTCAAGTTACATGGAAGTTAGGTGATCAGAATGGATGACTGAAGCTTATTGAGTTAGTCTTGGAAAATGTAATTATGAGGAGTGTGGGTGTGGGTGTGGGTGGGTGGGTGTGGGTGTGGGTGTGGGTGTGAACACTATTTGAATCGGGAATTATTAGCTGCACTAGTTAACTCATTAGCATTTAATCTCATATATGACAGGAAACACGTTCATAATAGTGAGCTTAATACAGTTTGCATGTTGATCGGCGTCCCTGTGGCTACTCTGACGGTCAGTGGCGCCATTGGTCAACACGAAGCGAAGTTGTTAATGATTGGTTAAAATGTGTAGCCGGTTGGTAGGGAGACACAAGCCACCACACGCCCGTCTCTCCTGCTCCCCCCCCACCATCACTCCATCTCCCTCCACCTCCCCCTAGTATGCGCTGTGTGATTTGCGCTGTTCTGTGATCTCCATTTTCTATGCTCGTTGCACGTCTTGGCTTCCATATCCATCCCTCCTTGCGTTCTTTAAAATTGAAGGTGTGATTTGCGTGCAGGGTAAGTGTGGTCTAGTGTGGCGTGGTTATTGTGACTTATTCATTGCGTGTGTAGGAAGTTAATCAGGGAAGAAATGAATAAAAGGTGAAGGTTATAGAAGTAATGCATTTTGTTCGGGAAGTTGATTGGATGTGTGTTGAATTCGTTCCATTGAGGATCCGGTAGTTTATACATATAGGAACAGATGCCAATTTTCATTTCCAAAGCGAAAGAATACAATAGATGGACGGTGAAACGTATTTGTTGTGTGTTTTTGTTTGTATTTGTATTTGTGTTTTTTGTGTGTGTTTGCGTGTGTGTGTATTTCCTTTTGTTTTGTTAATTGCAGATACTCTACTCTATTCAGCATCACTTGTTTTTACATCTCATGGTTTCAATTTCTAGATTGTACCAAACCTAACGTTGCTTATACCTTCCCCTCTCCTCCCCCGACCTCCTCCTCCCCCTTCCCTCCTCCTCCCCTTACCCCCTCCTCCCCTTCCCGCCAATAAAAGTAAAAACCACTAGTTACACCAATTACCATACAGGCAGCCAATACGTGTAGGTGTATCTCCCACTATATTACTCTCTCTCAGGTGTGTGTACGTATATGTACGTGCGTGTGTGTGTGTGGGAGGCTGTGCGACGAGGAGTGCCAACTTTACCCCATCCCTGCAGACTGTCTGGTATTTATCTTTGAAGTTCTTTTTTTTAAGTTGCTTTCAGTATTTTTTCTTATTTTATGTTTTAATTGGATGTCGGAGATGTGGCGGGTTTCATGTGTCTGGGTTTTTTTTTAATCCATGAACGTGAATGAACAGTGAAGTGAAAGACTACATGCCGTTTTCTTTCATTTGTATATCACTTCTTTCACCATCTGTCTCCCTTCCTCCCTATCTCCCTCTCCAGCTTGTATCACCAACACACACACACACACACACACACACACACACACACACACACACACACACATACTCACACACACACACACAGTTGTATTAGGCATGCCCCTTAGTTATAACAAGTTAAGTTTGCTCTGTGTGGCTTTGGTCATCTCTACAAGTTTCCTTAATCCCGCCTCAATTCAACCTTGCATCGCGTTGACCGACTCTGCCATTTGGAATCCTGGAAAGTTGATATTATAGAGAAAAAAAATTGCTGTTATAACTAACCATTGAGTGACTTGATACTATGATACTTTAGCGTTACAATAGAACTGAAACAAAAAATAGATAATAGTGTATGCAATGACAACAGTTAAAACAAAAGATGGAAATTGATAATGATTGGTTTGTAAAAGAAAAGAAAAAAAAGTTGCATGAATAGGAATAGAAATAAAATAATAGAATAATAGAATCAGAACAAAAGGAGGAAATAAAGATAGATACAAATGTTCTTAAACGAGGGGAAAGCAGTACAGTTTGCCTTGCCTTTTCCCCCCAAACGAAAAGAGGAAAAAGAAAGAAAAAATGTGAAAAAGGGCATTCAAAATCAATAGGGAAAGAAAAGGAAGCTTAATGGAGGCAGCAGCTGGCGATGGTGGGCGTTGGGACCGACTTGCAAGGATGAGAGTAGAGTAGACTGCACACCCATTAGAGAGAGAGAAAAAAAGAAAGATAAAAAGAAAAAGAAAGAAAGATTATTGATGTATAACTTTTTTCGTTACTTTACACTGAATGGCATTTATATTTCGCTCAGTTAATGGTATATAAGAGAGAGAGAGAGAGAGAGAGAGAGAGAGAGAGAGAGAGAGAGAGAGAGAGAGAGAGAGAGAGACGATAATAATGGGTCTGTCCACTTACAAAATGTCACCTGAAGGAGGAGGAGGAGGAAGAGCAGGAGGAGGAGGAGGAGGAGAATTGCGTCTTCTCGTTATAAAAGATTCTCAGTTGTGAAAATTTCGAAACCGCTTTTCACTTGATTAATTTTGTGGAGAAACGAAATTTTCTTCCCCATTTGATTGCGTTTTGTGATACAACTGCGTCTCAAGGCCACCGGACAGGGTTATCTCTCTCTCTCTCTCTCTCTCTCTCTCTCTCTCTCTCTCTCTCTCTCTCTCTCTCTCTCTCTCTCTCTCTCTCTCGTAACCGTATACCATTTTGTTCCATCTAATCGCCATAGGACGTGAAGCGCATAATAGTGTTGATTATTCCGTAGTTTCCCTTAATTTTCTTTAACAAGCGATGATTCAGTCGTATGGAAATGCCTTCCGCTGGTTAGGATTCATTGTTGTTGTATAATGAAGCCTCAAGTGTATCGGAAACTAAATTGTGAAGCTTTTGTGTGCTTCGATGCATCTTGTGTGCGTGGGACACATGGACGACCTGCCGGGGACGTTGTGTGTGTGTGTGTGTGTGTGTGTGTACGTATGAATGTGTGTGTGTGTATGAGTGTGTGCGTATGTAGCTTTCATCACACTTATTGCGTACTCTCATTCTTTTCCATCCGTCATTTTTTTCCTTCTTTCTCTATCGTTTATATTTTTCCTATTTCCTCGTCAGCTCCCTCCCTTTCCTCCCTTTCCTCCCTCATCTGATTGGAACACGTAACTTATCACACACCTGGATTGAACACGTTGATAATATTATTGGAGTTAACACGCAAAGGTCACATTACTTAATTAACATGCAGTGTACTTCCTCAGGTTACTTTTTTTTGACGGGGGTGTGGGTGGTGGATCGAGGTCAGTTTAATGGAAAATAATCACGAGATATCATAATAGAACAGTTAATTAAAGGTCACGTTGGGTTCACTTAAAGGTTCGTGGGTGTTTAAATCCTTGCTGCTGACGCGGTGGTGCCAGACGTGTTTTACTTTACCATATGATTATGTTATTATAGTGTTAGATTCCTTCCCTTGTTTGTATTTACCTTTTTTGATAAATAAGCGTGGAAGGAAACCCTGTTTATGTTTATTAGGCGTTCAGATTGTGTTAAAAAGATATATGTATAGATTCCGTTATGTAAGGTGATTTTGGTTGTATAAAACGTAATGGATAATGATGTTGTGTATGTATGTATATATGTGTATGTGTATGGCTACGTCTGTGTCATGTTCGTCATAACTTTATATATTCTTATGATGGTTATTCGCTTTGCACTCCTAATTCGTTAGTTATAAACATTCCCAGTCTCCTTCTCTCTCGGTACCATATTGTTTCACTTCGCCAGGGTCAGTTAAGGGTGCACGCTCGTCCCCCGTACCTGGCAGCGACGTGGTGCATTGTCTTAAGGTCTGTATTCCATTAATGAGGTTAGGAACGTGAGGAGCCTCGGAGTGCCAAGCCTCACCGAACACTGGTAACGCTCAACACTACCACCACGCATCTCCATTAACACCATCTGGTAACTGTACATTTATACTCAGCATTCATAAGCGTGTTTGAGAGAATTCCCAGCAGCGGGGTGAAATATGCTCTAAAGATGCCAAGAAAGAGCCGTTATCGTAAGGAACTGTGAATGGGTCGACGCTATCGCCAAATGCAACTTGTCTCGAAACGTACAGAATGCACAACACTTTCTCCTCTTCGCATGAAAACAATTCTCAGTGTAAAGATAACCCGGACATTGCTGCGTCCCCACACGGCTTGCTAGGAAAATTGGGGGAAAGTATAACAGAGAAGATGAACCCAGTCTGGGGGACGTCAGCCTCAAGACATGGTTACCTAAGACGAGTGACGCGACGCTGCTCTAGTCTAAATTATTCCATTAATTAACGTGAACGTGTAGGTAAGCTAGCCATCTTGTAACCCTTCACGTGCGAGCGAAGATTGGTTAAAATACGTATTGTACTAGATATTGGCCTCGTTAGTAATGAGAGTGATGAGTTGAGGGAAAGGGCGACGCGTGGGTCCCATGGCGACGCGTCTGGCAAGCTGGAGTGAGTGAGTGAGGCTACTGATGGACGGGCGTCAAGGATTGCCAAGGAAGCATTCAGTGGCAGGTTAATTACTACTTCCCTGTGTGTGTGTGTGTGTGTGTGTGTGTGTGTGTGTGTGTGTGTGTGTGTGTGTGTGTGTGTGTGTGTGTGTGTGTGTGTGTTGTGTTGGAGCAAGACTAGAATAAAAAGTAAGCAGCTGTGGAAAGAACCCGTGACATTGTTCGCGTATCTTTACACGATGCCAGACTGACTAATTGAGCATTGTCATAGCGAGCGAAGCTTCCACACAAACATCCTTTCACTCACTCCACCGCTCACGACCATAATAAAAAACACACATAAAAAAGCACTACACTACACCACCACACAAACAACCTCGTTACCTTGATCTCACCGCAACAACATTCAAGGCAAACAAACCCTAAACCACAACCACAACAACAACAACAACAACAACAACAACAACAACAACAGCAACAACAACAACGTAGCAACACAAACAATAATTTTTTTCCCTTTAAACAACACAACATTCCAACCCCAAAAAATAAAAACCCTCAACCTTTTTCCTGAACCTTTCCTGCAAGACTGAAATACAATGCAGGACAAACGCACGTTAACAAGAGGACATATACGCGTTTCTTCAAGACACAGAAGGAGAAAAACTAACTCCACCAGGCTTGAAGGTAGAAGGCAAACAGGGCAGTATATCCTGAGTGTCCATGAATCACTGGCTTGCCCACCCTGACAGATGCCGACATTCAGATAATTTTACGAGCTTTGAGAATTGTAGGAACGAGCGCTTTCAGCCTCTCCTTGGGTTCCTGGCGAAGAGGAAATGATTGCTTGCCGCTGCTGATTCTGAGGTCGTTAAGCTGTTGTTAGGTGGCTCAGGCGTGCACTAGGAGGAGCTGGAGTTTGGAGGAGGATTGTGTATCTATCTGTGTGTGTGTGTGTGTGTGTGTGTGTGTGTGTGTGTGTGTGTGTGTGTGTGTGTGTGTGTGTGTGTGTGGGTGGGTGTGGGTGTGTACGTGGACGTGGGTGTGTACGTGGACGTGGACGTGAGGCAAGTATTAATTGGTGTTCGTGTGAGCGTGTCTGTTGAGTTGCTTCTGTTGGTTTTATAATGAAGTTACTGCTATATTTTTTTTTCTATCGTTTTAATTGCTTGTTTTCGTTGCAGTAAATCAATTCAATTGTGTACAGTGATATCGTGTTGCACTTCCCTTCTACTGTTACCAAACACCAACTGTTGCCTTAATATTTACGCTTTGTAATGCATTGCTGCTGTTTTGTTTTTTGTTCCCATTGTTATGTAATCAAGTTTCGCTTCAATATTTTACCTGCAACTTGTGTTTAATATGGAAACTCCATTTGTGGCTCATTATAGTTGTATTTGAAGCACGTTTAGCTAAGCAGGGAAAGGTACATAATGTTATTACTACTACTACTCTTACTACTACTACTACTACTACTACTACTACACGAATATAATTGCCACTTTTCTTCCTTCGTTTCCTGGTATCAATTCTTCCTATGTAATCCATCACCACCACCACCACCACCACCACCACCACCACTATCAACCTACGTCTTAGCTCCTAAATTCCAACCCTCACGACCAAGGCATCAGGTTACCGGTGAGCTGGGTGGGCCAAAGAGACCTTTTTTCTATGGTAATATGACTCTTAAGGCTTCCACGCCATTCCATTCTCCTCACAATCTTCCATATTCTCTCGCAGTGCAATCTAGACATTTTTTCCTCTTTTTTTTTTTTTTTTTTTATCTCCCTCTCTCGTCTCTCTTCTTTTATATTTATCTTCCAATTATTCTCTCGTTTCTCTTCATTCTTTGTGTCTTTCTCTTAAATATTAGTGATTATATTTCATTATTCATCTGTTTTCATTTTTCTTCCCCCTTTCGTAATATTAATATTTTAACACATTATTATTATATGTATAAATTTAATTCTTACTCACTACTCATTACTCTCTCTCTCTCTCTCTCTCTCTCTCTCTCTCTCTCTCTCTCTCTCTCTCTCTCTCTCTCTCTCTCTCTCTCTGTCTCTCATGTCTGTGAAAGCCCTTGTCTGCCTTCGTTCATTTCCTCCTGTGTGAGAGAGAGAGAGAGAGAGAGAGAGAGAGAGAGAGAGAGAGAGAGAGAGAGAGAGAGAGAGAGAGAGAGAGAGAGAGAACCTAATATATGTAAATACCTGTATGTAGAACAGTAATTGCAGGTGAAGGCTTAAAGGTATCATAGTAGCCCACTAAAAGACCAAGAGAAGAGGGAAGGAAGAGTGGAGGAGGAGAGGAAGAGGAGGAAGGGAGGGGAGGGAGGGAAAAGAGGAAGAGTGGAGAGGAAGAGGAGAGGAGAGGGAAGGAGGTGAAATGGGAGGAAGATTGGGAGGTGAAACTGACCATTGTAACACCTAAGAAATGGTGCGTGGAAGGTAAAGCAGGTAGTCTCTCTCCTCTCTCTCTCTCTCTCTCTCTCTCTCTCTCTCTCTCTCTCTCTCTCTCTCTCTTTCTTTCTCATTACGACGTAAAACTCTTTGGTTATGAAGTTTTTTTCTCACATAACTTCAACATAAACTTAGAGAGAGAGAGAGAGAGAGAGAGAGAGAGAGAGAGAGAGAGAGAGAGAGAGAGAGAGAGAGAGAGAGAGAGAGAGACAGGACACTCACCTCACCTCACTACATAACATCATATAACCACTAATGTCATTCTTACCTGACGTGTAATCAAGCTGAAACATATCTGGTTATGCTCCCTTTAAAAGCTTATGAATTAATTGTTAAGGTGAGGAGGCTGTGATGGTGGTGGTGGTGGTGGTGGTGGTGGTGGTGGTGGTGGTGGTGGTGGTGGTGGTGGTGGTGGTGGCAGCAGGTGAGCAGTGAATTTAATTAAGATCAGGTAGAACGTCTAAACAAATATTCTTTCAAGGATGTCTTTCTTCC
>JAXIVD010004441.1:22500-35943 GCA_036785275.1 Cancer borealis | reverse complement strand
ATGGTGCATGAACATCGCCAGAGTGGTTTTGTGGTGACAAGAAATAAAATACGTATTTTTGCACTGCAGTGGGCTAAAGATAATCCAGAACACAGTGAAGGATTTAAGGGCCCAGCAGCATGGTGTAGTTGCTTCATGAAAAGGCAGACAGAAAACCAAAGTTGCTCAGAAATTACCAGCAGACCTTGACAACAAACTGGCCAATTTCCACAAATAGAAATATATGGATGAAATATGGATGAAACTCCTACGTGTTTTGACATAACTGGAAATAATACTGTAGACACTAAAGATGTAAAAACAGTGCTAGTGAAAACGACTGGGCATGACATGAAAAAACTCGCTTTATAGTGGTGCTGGCGTGCATGGCCGATGGAATTAAACTATGTCCAATGATGATATTTAAAAGAAAAACAATGCCTAAATTAAAGTTTCCAGCTGGTGTTTTTGTGCACGTCCATGAGAAAAGCTGGATGGATGAAGCGGGAATAAAATTGTAAATTGATAATGTATGGGGTGCGTGATCTGGTGGGCTTCGAAATCAGCGGTCTCCTGGTGTGGGACATGTTCAAGTTTCACTTGACTCCCAACACCAAGGAGCAGTTGGCAGCAACCTGCACTGACTCTGCAGATATTCCGGGAAAACTGACGTCACTGGTGCAGCCACTGGACGTTTGCCTCAACAAGCCGTTCAAGGACCGCGTACGTGAACAGTGGAACGAGTGAATGATCAGTGGGGAGAAATTGTTTACAGAGGGTGGTAGTATGCATGCTCCTGTGTTTGATATGTTGTGCAACTTCATAATCAGTGCATGGAATGATATACCTGAGGAAATAGTGATTAATTCGTTCAAGAAATGTGGTATTTCTAACTCACTGGATGGTATGGAGGATGACTATTTATGGGCTACTTCTGAAGCAGACGACACTGGTGATGAAGCTGCAGACGACAACCCAGATGATGCAGAATTTTACCCGTATGATGATGCCCTTGAACATGTATCTCAAGATATATTTGACATGCTTACTATATCAGATGAAGATAATTTTGAAGGTTTTTAATTAAATATCTATGTTTCGAATGTTTGAGGCAATTATTGGAACAAGGTATTAGAGCGCACCTGGTATGGCGATGCTGGTGTTTATGATAATGTTTCTTTACGTTTTAAAAATTCAGACTATTGTTTAGTGAAAGTAATATATGTACAATATGTAGTTTTTAATTCCTTTAACTACTTACATCTTGAGCAACTAGTGTTGGAAGTAATTGTTGGAGTAATAAATTAAGGACGGGTGTATTTTGAAATCGACGTCAGAAGTTATTGTGAGGGAGCCGCCACCCAAGCCAGTGAGGCGGCAGTAGTAACCAGTAACACACAGTAGTCCTTACGAAAAGAAAATAATGCATATTCAAGCCATTTCTGGGCTCAGAAACACCTGGAATTGTGTCATATGTGTATAGAACAAGCACAGTGAACCTTACCATGAGAAAGACATGGTGAAATTACACTGTTTGTGGTAATGATACGGTAAGTTGACTTCTCTAAGCGGAGGAGCTAGCAAACTCTGAAACACCTGGAAATGAAGGGACAGCAGTAAACAAGTGTGTGACGCACTCCATTATTCTTCGGCCAACCATGTAGGCAACAGCTCCCTACACCATTTAACACGTTTCCTGCGACCGCCATATCAGCTGGCATGTAGGTGGTGCGAGTCGTAAAATATCAATGACTTCAGTTTCATAGGAGACATCGAGGGAAGAGGTTGTCAGTGCTTGTCTCTCACATGTGTGACCCACGGGTGGGTCCCATCGCATTTGAACGGAAATTTTATTGCTACAAACCCACTTGAAATTGACTTGGTGTTATAAAATAAATATTTATAATTAATTTTTAGATTTTTTAGCTTAGTATCAAAACTTTGCACATTTCTTCTTTGTAGGTGTAACAATGATGGCTTCTAGCTTTTATGGAAGTAAAAAGAAATCTGATAGAAATGAAAGTTCAAATTCTGAAGAAGAAAGTGCTTCTGTGAATGATGAAGAAACTTCTGATGATGAATATAATCATTCAGAAACAGTAAGCAGTTCATCAAGTGAAAACTCTCTCAATGATGAAATTGAAAGTCAAAGCAATGAAGAAGAGGAAGATAATGAGAAAGAAAATTTGAATGAAAACATAAGTTCACCAGATGCTGAGTAGATGAAAGTGACTAGGAGGGCTCGACAACATGGATTCACTGGGACAGAAGAACTTTGTGTAAGAGCGCATCCATCATCTACAGCTAACCAAATTTGGCCAATTGATCTTTACAAACAGATAATAACAGATGATATTATAAATCTAATTGTTCAAGAAACCAATCGATATGCTGAGCAGAAAATTTCTTCAGTTACTGTAACAAGATCAAAATTGCGGCAGTGGGTTCCTATGAACACGGGAGAAATTGAAAAGTTTATTGGACTTATCATTTACATGGGATTGGTTCCACTCTCTGATATCCAATTATATTATATATCAAAAAGCAGGATTTATAGGAACGAACTTGTTCCATCAACAATGAGCAGAGACCACTTCCTCTTGCTCTTACAAATGTTACATTTTTGCAACAATGAAGAACCTAATGTGGGAAAAGACTTGAAAATAAGAAAATTGATAGATATGATATTGGTGCAGTATCAATCAATCTATAAATCAGGCTCTGATGAACATTGTCTCCAAGAAGCTGAAGGACAGAAAAGAAAAACAAGGAAAAGATGCAGAGGCTGCTATGAAATGCTAGCAAGAAACGAAAGCTCCAAAGTGGCCAAAATGACATTTTCAAACATAAAATGTATTTTTTCACTTACCTGCTTCTTATATTAGCATTTACAATGCTCTCTATCTACCCATCCGTCTATTACCACATTTAAATTATGTGTCGTATTCCACCCTTGGCGACCTCTGGCAACTCAAGGCAACCCTGTCTCCCTCAGCTGACGTCATTCTTTCTTGAAGCAATGGTAAGTAGCGGGGAGGATGGGCGGGTTATATATATAAGAAGCAGGTAAGTGAAAAAATACATTTTATGTTTGAAAATGTCATTTGTTTCACATACAACCTGCTTCTTATATTAGCAGATTCCCACATTAAAGGAGGTGGGTCACGCCACGGGTATGGAATACGACAAAGGGTGAATGGTCCACATTAAAAAAACTCAGCTTAGTCTCACCTAAATTTAGGATCCAGAGACATGTGAGGTCAAGGAGATTGTGTCCCAAGCTTCCGGTGAGGACTCTTGATCTCCGGCAGGGTGTCCTTGTTGAATCTTCAGTGCAGGTATCAGAGGAAGTGTGCACCCTGTCTAAACAACAGGCCACTAAAACCCTGTGGCCACCACTGGTCCTGAACCATGCCCAGGTAGGAACCAGTGAAAAGTGATCAGTGCATAAGGAATTAACCCGGGTAACTTCCCTCAGGAGTTTTCCTTGTAATCCCATCCGGCGTCCAGGCGCATGTCCTGAGAGGAGGGCAAACTTATGACTCCTCCAATGACGCCAACTAAAGCAATCCCAAAGATAAGGCACTTGCTGCCTTGAAGGATTATGGTGAAGGGGGGTTAGCCCACCAAGTCCCCAGCGGCGACCACTGGACCTAGGGCAAAGACATCTCCTTCTTGCCTTTGAAAGTCCCGGAGGTAGTAGTCCACAAAGACTGACTGAGTCCTCCAGCAGGCTGCTTCTAGAATGGAGGCAATTGAGCTGTTCTTCCATAGGAGCATAGATGTGGCACTACCCCTGATGTCGTGGGCCTGGACCTTGAACAAGGGACAGAGATCTTCAGGAAAGGACTGGTGCGCTGTCTTAACTGTGTCCCGTAGAAAAAAGGAGATTGCCGCCTTAGACATGGGCCTTTTGGGGTCCCGTACAGAGACAAAAAGATTCCTAGGCCGAGGAGAGGAAGACGTGAGCCGCAGGTAATAATTCAATGCCCTCACTGGACAAAGCAGACGTTCCTCATCCTCATGTCCCACCATAGAAGAGAGACTGCGAAGACGGAACTCCCGAGTGATGGGGTTAAGGCCGGTTTCCGTCTTGGCCACAAACTCAGGAAGGTAGGACAGAATGAGATCCTCTTCCTGTGTGGCTGTGACCATAGACAGGGCACGGAGCTCACCCAATCCTCTTGGCTGTAGCCAGGGCCACCAGGAAAAGTGTCTTCCTAGACAAATCCCAGAAGGTGGACCGTTCCAAAGGCTCAAAAGGCGGACGTGTCAAGGCTCTAAGGACCACGTCCACATTCCACGATGGAGGTCTGCAAGGTGGCCGGCGTACTTGCCTTGAACAAGTTCTAATCACCTCCCGGAGAATTGGATCCGAGGAGAGGTCAAATCCTTTAAGGGCAAACACGCTATTGAGCATAGCCTTGTACCCTTTAATGGCTGAGACAGACAGCTTGCTCTCCTGCCTCAGAAAAACAAAAAAGTCAGCAAACTTTTGGCTGGAGGGGTTAGAAACAGTGTGGCTCTCCCTTTTGCACCACTCCCGGAATTTCTTCCACTTATGCTGGTAATTCATAAGAGTGGAAGGCCGTTTAGATCTTGCCAGGAATTCCGTAACACGAGAGGAATAGCCTTGGTGACGGAGGATTCGCTGGACAGTTTCCACGCGGTTAACTGTAGCATAGGGAGAGCCTGATGGAACCTGTGGACGTGTGGCTGACTGAGGAGGTCTCTGCGATGTGGAAGGCGTCTGGGAGAGTCTACCGAGGCCTGGACGAGATCCGGAAACCATTCCCTCTGAGGCCAGAACGGGGCAATCAGGATGAGGATGGCGCGGTGTGCCGTCCTCAACTTGTTGAGAACCTTCCTGATCAAAGGAAAGGGAGGAAAGGCGTACAAATCCTGGCAATCCCAGTTGTAAAGGAATGCGTCCGTGGCGATCGCCATGGGGTCTCGAAACGGTGAGAGAAAGTTCGGCAGCCAGAAGTTGAGCAAAGAGGTCCACTGTGGGATAACTCCAGGTCCTCCACAGTCGACTGCAAATGTCCTGGTGGAGAGTCCACTCTGTAGAGATGACTTGATCTCGTCTGCTGAGGCAATCCGCCAGGACATTGGAGGACCCTTTCACGAACTGAGGGATGATCTGAACGGCATGATCTTCCGCCCACTGAAGAACTGACTGAGCCTCCGCATTGAGAAACCCTGAACGAGTCCCGCCTTCCTTGGCCAAGTATGACAGGGCCGTGGCATTGTCTGAGAAGACTGCAACCGTTTTCCCGCGAAAGTCCTCCATGAAGTGGGATAGGCTGAGACGAATGGCTCTGAGTTCCAAGAGATTGATGTGAAGGGACCGCTCCTGTGGGGTCCACAGACCACTCACTGAGGCATGAAGAACAGACGCCCCCCAACCTAGGGTCGAGGCGTCCGAGTACAGGCACACATCTGGGGAAGCCAATTGTAGCGACTGTCCCACCCGTAGGCCGGGATCCGATAACCACCACTGAAGATCCTCCAGAAGCATGCTGTCCCAAGGAACTGGAAAGTCGTCTGGATGGAACTGACAGTTCCAAGATCGGGAAAGATGTAATTGTAGGTCTCTCATTCGTCGTCTGGCCCTCGGAATTAGATGGATGAGGGAGGACATGTGACCCAACAGGATCAACCAAGCCCTTGCTGGTGGAGATTGAACACTGAGGAAGGACTCAATCTGGCGGTGAAGATTCTCCAGGCGTTCTTGTGTCGGGAAAACCTTCAAAATCGTTGATTGAATCTCCATCCCCAGATGGATCATCGACTGGGACGGGGTAAGACGGGACTTTCCCCAGTTTACTTGAATACCCAGAGAGGCGCACAGGTTGAGAAGGAACTCGGTTGCATCGAGGGCCTCCCGTTCGGAGTGGGCCAACAGTAGCCAGTCGTCTAAATACCGGAGGAGACGAATCCCCCGCCGATGGGAAGCCGCTGAAACTGGACCCATCATCCGAGTGAAAACTTGTGGGGCAGTGGATAGGCCGAAGCAAAGGATCTTGAACTGGTAGTGTAGGCCTTTCCAAATTAAGCGAAGGAACTTTCGGCTGTCTGGATGGACCGGGATTTGGAGGTAGGCGTCCTTGAGATTGATGGCTGTCATCCAGTCGTGACTGCGAATCGCAGACATGACCGTCCTTACAGTTTCCATCCGGAATCGAGTGGTGATGACGTAGCGATTGAGAGAGGACAGGTCGAGAATCGGGCGGAAGCCTCCGGTGGCCTTTGTCACAACAAAAAGGTGGCTGTAAAATCCCAGAGATGCTGGGGCCTCCTCTAATGCCCCTTTTTCTAAGAGAAGCCGAACCTCGTGATCTAATGCCTCGGCCTTCTCGGATCCCAGGGAGTAAGACCGAAATCCAACTGGATGAGAGGTGACTGGTGGTGGTGTCATGAAAGGAATCCTGTAACCTTCGCGGAGGACGGCGAGTACCCAAGCCTCCGCTCCAATCGTGATCCAGTCTTCTAGATTGTTGGCAAGGCAACCTCCAATGGGGATCCGGGACGGGCGAGGGTCTACTTCCGAAAAAACTTGCCCGACGTTCTTGGGCGGGAAGAAGGGAGTCTGGGAGCAGGTTTCTGCCTTTGGGGCACTCTTGGCTGGGAAAAGGAGACCATGCAACCAGACGAGGTCGAGGGCCGATGAGAGGCAGCGACAGGATTAGTGCGAGAAGCACGATCCACCAATGAAGTGCCTGAAGTAGGACGAGGCTTCACCAGTGCCCGAGCCGCTGCTTGCTGGAAGGAGTTGGAGGCTGCTTTGTCTGCGACCCGAAGGGCTTCCTGAACTCGAGCCTCTTCAAAAAGGAATGCAGAGTCAATTGCAGATTTCCTTAAGTCCACCTTGGTCGCAGACTTAAATACCGGTGGGAGGTGGGACAGAATCGCCTCCCGTCTCATGGCCTTTACATTGGTCAAGGCAAATGCTGAATCTTTGGCAGTGTCCACCATGGCAAACTGAATACTCCGAAAGAGTTGATCAGCTAGAAGCTTGTCCTCTTGTCCAGGCTGTAGGAGCCGGTAGAATGCTCCCACACCCCAAAACAGAAAATTCTGTGCCTCACGTTGACGGGCGAGAACGCCTTCGAGGCGGGTCATATCAGCATGTTGAACCAACACTTGGGGTTCTTTCCCCTTAGTGGTGAGAGCAAGAGCCAAGTCGGTGTTCAGCTTGGCTGCCTTCCCCGCTGACTCATGACCACTAACGGAGTAGATCCTCCTGTATCTGTTGGACGGGTAGCGGGCAAGAGATGGTCTGGATCCTTCAGTAGCCAGGAGAAGAGCCTTGGTGGCAGAATCCAAAGAGAAATCCATAGGCTGGGCCCTGGTAAGACGGATATGTTTCTCCACTTCAGGCCTAACCTCCCCAGGTGGGGCAGGTCGGTGAGCCGCTTCTGCATACCCCAGAGCCTCCAGAAAGCAGTGGGTAATGTAGGTCATCATGGATTGGAAAAGTGGGGGAGGAACTGCATCATGGTCCCTGGACCGCGTGCCAGAATCGTCCTCCGAAATCTCATCCCACGGATCCTCGAGGTCACCCTGTGCTGGACCCAGGGATCCAGGTGGGAATGGTGGATCAGGATCCCTCATGGACCCGATCCATGATCCAGGTGGCGCAACTTGATGGCGTGTAGTAGCCAAATGGATCTGATCCTGGTGGTAGAAGGCATGTGAAGAGGGGGCTGACAGACCTCGAGCTCCTGTGTGCCTTGTGGACCGAGGGGGTGATTTAGGCCTTGCCTGTGTAACACCCCCCCTCTGGCTGTGTGGGCTTGACCGAGTCCTCAGTCAAAGTGCCCTGGTAATACACAGCCTGACCCTCACCCCGGGTCAGTGGGCGGGAGTGGTGTACAGAAGACACACACCTGTCCCAGCCCCGGTTACATCCTGAGGGAGATTCTGGACGTGGTGGAGCCAGATCTCCCCCCACCACAGGACGTGACCGCTTAATCCTCCACTGAACATCCTTGGGTGGTCTAGATCGCTTACCCATGGAATGAGGATCAAATGGTGCCTGATCTAAACCTACACCACCCCTATGCCTCTCCTTCCCCCGATTACCCCCCACCGGCACACCAGCTTGGAGTGACTGCACACTCTGCCTTGCGCTGGGGCCGGGAGGGGGGTTGGTAACGGACTTCACCGTACCGTGAACCGAGGGTAAGGAGGGAGCTGAAAGAGAGACAGGATTAGGAGCTAATCTATTCTCTACTTCCTTAGACACCATCTCTGATAACATGGTAGGGAGTGAAACACTGTGGCTCCCTTCAGGAAAACCCAGGAAGGCTGCAAATCCTTTAAAGAAAACAGACATATCAGGTGGAGAATCCTTAGAAGGCACAGGAATCTGAGACACTGAATCCTCAGGGCCCACCGAACCCACCACCGAACCACCGGTTGATCCTGAGGCGTGAGAGGTGGGGGAGGAGGGGGGATGGTTCCCAACCCTAACCTCCCCATGTGACTGACTTGAAGTGTGAGGGGCCTTCTTCCTAGCCTTATACTCACGCCTCTTCTGCAATGTCCGCTGGTATTTAAGGGCACTGAGAACCAGCTTGGAGCTCCAATCAGCACACTCCTGACACCTGTTGTTTACATCACAACAACCACCACGACAGGGAATACATACGGTATGTGGATCATTCTTTACATCTCCAAGTACTCTCCCGCAGCCAGAACAAGCACAGACTCTCCTGGAGAAGTGTGTTGCACCACTCCCTGAAGACATGGAGTGAAGTGGAGAGGAAGAGCCATGAGAGGAGCCGGGACTGACAACATGGCGTGGTTGAGCCTCCCTCCTTGCGTCAGCTGGTTGAAGGCCCGGCGGAGGGGAGGCCCGTTCGTCACCATTAACCATAGCAGAAGGTGACAGGAAACCCTCCTGGAGGTCAGGGAACTCAGCCATATGGCCAAAAACGAAAGACAGATGGGCAGTGATAAAGAAAGCACTGTTGAAACCTGAGTCCGCTCACTAGCGCGTCTCAAGAAAGAATGACGTCAGCTGAGGGAGACAGGGTTGCCTTGAGTTGCCAGAGGTCGCCAAGGGTGGAATACGACACGTAATTTAAATGTGGTAATAGACGGATGGGTAGATAGAGAGCATTGTAAATGCTAATATAAGAAGCAGGTTGTATGTGAAACAAATCAAGTCTAAGGAGGTTTCCACATATTGTGACTCATGTGATGGCTCTCCACATCTCTGCATATCATGTTTTAATCTCAAACATAACAAGTAATATGATTTTTATCTTACAAATAAAATGGAAGATTTTTTTTTTTTCATGCTTAATTTCAGACAAATTTTATTTACAATTATCTCAATAAACCTCTATTTCTGAATTTCTTTGTATACTTTAATCCTTTAATAACAATACTAAAACACTAAAATAATACTTATAAGTAAAAAATCATAGTATTTTATAAATTTAAAAAAAAAAAATTTTTCTTTTGTGACCCACCGGTGGGTCACATCGCAGCACATGACAGAACAGTGTGACCCACCGGTGGGTCATATCGCAGGAAACGTGTTAAGGGGGTCGTCTAATATAGCGATAATAGCTCAAAATCAAATATTTTTCCTCAAAAATTGGGGGTCGTCTTATATAACCAGTCACCTTATAGTCCAGTATATACGGTATATACAGTAAACCCTCTATATATCGGATATGTATAAGTCGGATATCGGATATATTGGACTATACAGCCACCGAATTAATTTTATCTAAATCGGACGGCGGCGATATATGCAGCAAGCATCCGGTATAGTTTCCCGCCAAACCAGCCACCCACGCCAATGCACGTTGTTCCTTGGTCAGTTTTAGTGATGGGAATTCCGACTCTTTTAAGGGAGCCAATTCTTTCGTTTTCGTTCACTCAATAGAGCCGACTCTTTCGGCTACCAAACGGCTCTTTCAGCTTTTAAATACACACACACACAATTCCTGTCACTACACCCAAGGTTCCAGAAGTTATATTTGATGACAGAGCATATAAGTAACATACATAAATACAGGTAAGTTTAAAAATACAATAATTATCAATTAGGTTTGGATGCTAAAAAGTGTTTTAGTGATTTTGCGTGTAGCAGGATAAATCGGATATATCGGATCTTCAGATATATCAACAAGAGAATCCCCCCCCCAATTGATCCGATATATAGAGGGTTTACTGTGTATATGTGTGTATATATATATATATATATATATATATATATATATATATATATATATATATATATATATATATATATATATATATATATATATATAAACCAAAATGAAAACATTGTGATCAGCAATGAATGTGCAATAAACTCATGGTCTAAATATTCATATAATAAGACTTGCCGTTCATCATATAAGCTTACCTTAATTAATTGCAATTCCTTTTCTATGTGTATGCCAAATTCTTTCAATAAATTCAAAATAATGACATGCTTATTGATAGCATCAATATGAAGCATTATTGTAAACGAAATACACAGTTGCATACCTGATCTGGCTGAACGCTTTGAGTAGGGGTAAATTCAGTTGGGCCTGTGAGGTAACGGTCACGTTGGTGGATGGTTAAAGATGACACTTCTGTTTTGTTTGAGTCCTCTAAGTCATCTATTGCCCGTTTTTCTTCTATTTTAGCCTGCAAAACATATTCATAATAGTCAATGAAAACTCAAAATCTTTGCTAAAAACTTAAAATCACATTAATTTACACTCATAACCCAAGGATTTCATAAATAAAAACAAGACTAATTGTGGCAGAGAAGACAGAGTGAATGATGAGATTATTTGAGTTGTATCCTTCAAGATAAATTATAAATATATGACAACAGGAGAAGAAAAGTTGTAGAAAACAGCTTGAGTATAAAAATTCAGTCCTACACAGAAAAATTATTCCACTATTGAGGAATTATTGTCAATAATTTTAGTCTGCAACACTTTGTTGTATATTTGTGCCCTTCAGGCAGTACTTTAACTGTGTTCACAGACCATCACCCTCTAAAACATCTACACAAATTCAGAGATATTAATCAGAGATTAACAAGATGGAACCTATATTTGCAGGAATACAATATTGAGATTAAGCATGTTAAGGTGAAACATAATATTATTGCAATTTGTTTGTCTAGAATGTTAACATTTGTAAGCAGAAAATTTCCCTAGGAAAATGTTCTGTTTTCAGGTGATATGTTATCAGTTCCTCACACCGAGAAACATAGTTTGAATTTTGTTGTGCCAAAATGTACGTATCAGCGTTATTCTCAGTCGTGTTTGCTGTACCGGCCTCGCTTATCCTCTATGAAATACAAATAGGCAAAGGGTGGATGTTGAAACTGAAAGGCAAAAATATTTTTGATTATTCAATGTTTTCTGTTAGATGAGGAAAGCGAGAATAATGCAAATACTACCCAACTCTATCTCCTCTTTGAGTTTAGACAGAAAGCGAGGAGAAAAATTATATATCAATATATATTTATCACATCTGTAGATTACAAAATGCGAAAGTGAGTTACGCAAATAATGGGTAGTGACACACCACCTTGTGATTAACTCACAATCTTGTGACTGAGGGCCTCTTTTTTTATTATAAAAGGGCCCAGGAAAGCATCCTGTGTCACTCTAGCTTCCAACACTTCTGAGTGAAGGTGTTCGTGTACGCCTCACTCTGAGTTATGTGCATTTCACACCTTGCAAATTTTGTCATTGTTTATATATATTTTCAATTAAGTAGTAAGTACGTGATTACAGTAAGAGGCAGTACTGTTTATATTATTCCTCCACACTAATTTCAGACCTTGTGGTGGTTCATAACAACATGGACGGAGTGAGTAATGAGATGCATAGGAGAACTACTACTAGAATTGGTTGGTTGAACAGAGCAGAGATGGTTTGGAAATATGAAGACAATAGAGGAGGAATTGTTGGTAAAGAGGATAATGAGATCTGATGTGAAAGATATAAGGTTGTGAGGAAGGCTACGAATGGGATAGAGGACAATGTGTAAAGAGCATTGAATGAAAGAGAAAGTCTGTAGCGCTAATTAGGATGAAGGTGTGTGATAAAGACAAATGGAGAGCAGTGGTGAATATATATGACGCACCTTCAACAATCTTTGGACAAGCTTTCATGCATCTGGTGTGATCTATTAATCTGATAAGTACAGAAGAGGAATGGTCTGTGTATCAAGTAGCACGGATAATACAGTTCCTGATGTCAAGCCATGACAAAATAATACTCGACATGATCCCACACTGTATGACTGGTCCATCATGCAGTGATAACTAAGAAACCAGTCTCTTCTCCCCTAGGGGCCTAGGGGCTAAAGGGGAAGAGTGCATGTGTAAACATGCATGGGTGTATCTGTGTGTATTTACCTAGTTGTAGTATACAGGGCCTGAGCTACACTCGTGTGGTCCCGCCTCCGTTTCTACATTTGTCTAGTTTTTCCTTCAGTTGACGTACATTCTTTGCTATTATCACATCTTCCTTTAGTCCATCCCAAGTATCTATACTTCTTTAGGGAAAACTACTATTTTTGTCATTTAAGCAAATTCCTTTTACTAATTTTTTCTTATCTCCTTAAAATTCCAGCCTCTCCTTTTCTTCTCAATATTAGATTTTTTTTATCTGTTTCTTCCAGATTGTTTATCAATTTATATATTGCAATTGAGTCTCCTCTTTCTCTTCTTTCTTCAAGTGTACTTCGTTGCATTTCTTTTAATCTTTCCTCGTATGTCACGAGATCTTTCAATGCTGGTGCCATCTTAGTTGCTGTTCTCTGTATTCTTTCTAATTTCAACACATACTCTTTCTTGTGTGGGGACCATATTACTTCTGCACATTCCATTTTTGGTCTAATCATTGAAATTATAATTTTTCTCATCATATCTTTATCTTCGAAGTGAAAAGCCATCTGTATATTTCTTTGCATCATGAATGTGTCACCAACAATGTTATCTATATGTTTCTCTGATGATAAGTTATCCTGTATTACCACTCTCAAATCTTTCTCTACTTTTTCTATTGATATAATATTTTGTCCTAATTGTCCTATGTCAACGAGGGTCTCATTGCACTCTTTTCATCCCTATTTGATAACTAAGTTTTTTTTTATCCAATGATTGATGACGCAATTCAGTCAACCAGTGTTGCCAGATGGTTCTCACAAAAATTGGCTGCATATACCACTAATTTTGCTCCAGATTTCGCAGACCCCCTATCAAAGTGCCACGGATCCCTAGGGGTCCGCAGACCCCACTTTAAGAACCGCTGATCTATTGTACTTTGAGAAATTCCACAAAATGCTTAAACTTGGACACGTAAAATTTTCACTTCAACAAGTTCAATACTTTGCACAGTCAACTGTTTATCATATGTTGATGAATTACAACTTGGCCAGCTTTGTGTTGGAAAGAAGAAACTGGTTTTAGACTATGAGATA
>JAXIVD010004441.1:10000-17500 GCA_036785275.1 Cancer borealis | reverse complement strand
AAAACCTGGCACTGGAACGGTCCTGATTGATTGCAAAGCATCGGCAAGAAGAGCACTTTGGCATTGCATGTTTGTTGGTTCAACTTCTTGTGGCTGTTTGGCTACAGGTAGAAAATTTTTTCAAGCATGCTTGATGGTTGAAGGAGTTTGGTTATTCCACACCTGTACCATAAAGTCCACAGCCTGCTTTATGTTGAACTTTTACCAGAAAAGTTTTGCAGATTTCACATTGCTGGTTGGCTATAGTTTGAGCAGGGTATGGGCACGGGTGTTTATGGCATGGCTTTTCTGCGGTTCTCAGTCGCTGTCGCTCGTTAGAATTATTTCCCGTTCATCACCTATGTCGGTCTCAACCCTCATCTTATCATGGACATATTTATAGAAGAGAATCAACTCTTGGTCCAGAGGCTGCAGATTTGATGTTGTGTTCGGCAGTAAAAAACAGCTAACATGTTTGGAAAGCATTCCACAAGAAATTTTGCTTATCCAGAAACATTGTCCATAAACAACATTACTTTAAAAGTCCAGAGTTAGATCACTGCATTTGCGGCAGGCAACTGGTACAAAATACTGTCAAAACATTTGACTGACAGATTGGCCTTCATATTCCTTGACTTGTCTGACTCCCATTAGATTTCTTCAACTTCTTCATATCACAGTTCTTGTAAGTTTTTGCAAGCATATGGCTTCTTGTACTTGTAGATTAACAAGGGCTTCATCCGATGGCTTCCAGAGGCATTACATGTTAACAGAATCTGTCCTTTACCATTTTCACTCCTGGGGCTTGTTTCTCCAACTTGGCAATGAAGGTACCCTTTGGCGACTGCTTCCAATAGAAACATAGAAACCTGTCTCGTCATAATTATATATTTGATCAGGACAGTACCCACCGTCTGCTATGATTTGCTTGGCAAACGAAGGGAATTCTGTAGAAACTTCAAAGTCAGCAGAGGCAAGCTTTCCCAGATACCTGGCATACTTTGTTCCACTCCTCTTCTTTATTTTGGCTAGCCATCTAATAAAAGCATTCAATTTAGGATATATTATTTTTTTCTTAGCAACAATTGTAAAATAAAAAACATGTGCCTGTTCCCTTATCTGTGGAACATTAACACTGGCACCATCTTTGGCCAGCCTGGATAGCCATTTCTCAATATAATATTCAGTCAGTGCAATAAGCCTTATACTTTCAGAATATGTATAAGTAAGATGTCTCTGACTGCTGAGATTAGAGGCAAAATATTTCTTAACTAGACAGATATTTATTAATATCATTTCTTTTACCTTTCATTGTCTTTATGGTGCCTTGCAGAATCCAGTAACGCAGTGAATCTCGCAAATCTTCAATCCGTTGTCCAACATCCTCATGATCTTGGTTTTATCCTCCTTGGTGTATTTTTTCAAAGTTTGGCCTTTGAAATACTCTCGTTTCTTTATCACCTCTCCCTTCTTAGAAAAATTTGACGGTCCTGCCTGCAATTATGAGGTTCACCCACATCCTACAATCAACCCCACACCACATAACAATAGCGAGATGATGGCTGTATATGAGACACTCTCATAAAAACACTTTTAAAGATGGTGGCAGGTACACTAATGCACTGGTGGGGATCCAGGTGGCAGAGAGATCACCTCGACATGGCTCAACATCATTCGGTTCGAGTAGGTTTGCTCGGTTGGATTTCAGTCTCAGTGGCGATATTCAAGATTCAATGGCGAGATTCACGATTTGGAAGATTTGGAGAGGTGGCGAGATGAGAATTGGTGAATTGGACACATACACACACACCCTGAGGCTCCTAGAGGAGAAGAGAAGGGCACCCTGCTCATCACAGTGTGTCAGGTTAGTCATGTAAATGGAGACAAGGGCAAGGGTCTCTTCCACGACAGGAGGAGCTGTATGTTTACCAACGTCACCATACGTAAATTTAAATTTAAAGATGGGTCTACAAAATTATTCAAAATCAAAAGTAATATCAGACAAGGTGGAGTTATTTCCCCACTCCTATTTATCATGTTTATGGACAAATAACGGAAATCAGAAGGAACAATGATGAAGTGATATCGATTTATACAGATGATGGAGCAGTCATATATGACAGAAGGAAATCTACAGGTGTCTGCTAAACAAAGGAATAACATGATGCAAAGCGGGGTGAAGATTAACAAGATAGAAGTAATGGCGATGACTTGAGGAAATGAAAAGCTATATATAACAATTGGAGGAGTGAGAATAGAGTAAGTGCACGATTTACAGGACTTGGGGGTGCAATCTAATTATGAAAATGAACAAGAAATAAATTTAAGAAAAACAATATATAATTACAACATAAGGGCATTGTCTATCTATAAACCAGGCTGTTATTCCCATAAAGAGGGATAACCATGACAAGGCACACATACACACACCGATCCACAGATACATATACACTCCTCTCATATGTCCCTAGGCCTCCATCGCAGAAGAGACACTGAGTGTCAGGTCCGTCACACAATGGGGACGAGCACTGGAGTTGTATCCACAACAGAGTCCCAAGATTTACCTTTGCCGCTTCTATTTAACCCATGAACTTTCCCTCCGCACACTTGATATGACCCAAGGGTCACACTGGGAGCAAGAACCTCCAGGGGTCATCAAGGCCACATCATTAATCATGATTTAACCACTGCTCTCCATTCACTTCTATCATGCACAATCATCCTTCCTTACTTCACAGACAATCTTCTTTCATTCAAAGTTCTTTTCACACTATCCATCCATCCTGTTCATGGCCTTCCCCCTAACTTCACACTTATCGCATTGGATCCTATTATTCTTTTCACCAACTGGTCTTCCGCCATGTGTCTAAGTCACCACAACACGCTCAGCTCTGCTCTACCAGCAAACTCTCTCTTAACATCATTCTCTTCATTTCTTACTCAGTTCACACGCATTACTCCTCACATATTCCCCAGACACCTCATCTCTATTACATTTAATTTCTTCTTTTCTGCTACTGCTATACTCATGTTTCAGTTCCATATAGTGCAATAGCTACAGCTATTCCATCATACAACCTTCTTTTTACATTCATTTCTATCACTACAATTTAACACCATCTTCATTCCTCCCAACACCTCTCCTACATCATAGATCCTAGACCACCTGTCTCTATTCTTCCACCTACAGTAATCTTGAACCCCAAATATTCAAAGCATTCCACCATCTCAAGTAGTTCACAATTCATTGCAACATTCATCCTTCTACCATCAACTCTCTGTGTGCATTTCATTACATTACTCCTTTACCCTTTTTTGTTTCATCTATCTCACTAGCAAGACCAACACTCACAACTCACAACTCTCACCTAAACTTTACTTTTAACCACATCAGCCTTGATGACATTTCTTTCCATTCCACCAAGCTGCACCTGCTTTATGGAAATATATGTTTCCATTCCTCTACCTTTATGTAATTTTCTCTTTTTACTTTAACCAAGCTGAACATTGTTTCAACTACAGCTCAATACAAATGTTGAAATCAAATTGCCTCATTTGTAACCCACTTGCCTCGATCATCATACTTGGAGCACTCAGAAAAGACATTTTCAGTTCGGCTGGTGGTATGGACACTGTAGTAATGGGACTGAAAGAACAAGGTCCAGAATTCTGATTCCGTCATACGATGTGGCACATACTCGCCATGTTTCTTCTTCACTGCTGGATAAGTCTTGAACACTGATGACATGATCTCTGGTGTTAAATTGTACTGAACCTTGCCATTGCTGCCATCAGTCTGTGGCTTAATATCAGCCTGGAAGAGAACAGACCTTGTCATTATCACTTCATAACCTGCAAATTAAATATTCAAAATCAATGTAAAGTTAACAAAAAAGCTCATAATTTTTTCATTTCCTCATTCGAGATGAAAAAAAATACACGATACTAAATGGTTAAGAAAGTGCACAAATCAAACACTAATATTGGCTTCAAATAACTAGTTTTATTACAATGTGATGAAGAATTGGTGCCACAGCTAGCTAACTTCACGGCGAGAAATGTGAAAGGAATCTTAACCGGCATAAGCACAGTGTCTGCATGAAAGAGCTATGTGATGAATTCAGGATTTTCTTCTCAACTAAATGCATGATCCTTAAATTTAATGATAAAATACTGAAAATGGCAAGCAATCCCAAAACTTTGTTCCAGTTTACTCATTCTTGTGACTGTGATGGAAAAAATGGAAGGAGTGTCACGGGTATGGGTGGGGTTATGGCTCAGAAACAAGCCCATGTTTCTATTCCCAAAGCAATGATGAAAGAAAAGGCATTTTCTTTGTGGAAAAACTACAATAAAAAATATGATGAGTGTTACAGCTGGTGAGAGGAGGGGAGAATACTGTACTATATTCAACCCTTTACCAGTTTTTTCTCATGCCTCACGCCTTATGAGAGAGAGAGAGAGAGAGAGAGAGAGAGAGAGAGAGAGAGAGAGAGAGAGAGAGAGAGAGAGAGAGAGAGAGAGAGAGAGAGAGAGAGAGAGAGAGAGAGAGAGAGAAGAGAGAGAGAGAGAGAGAGAGAGAGAGAGAGAGAGAGAGAGAGAGAGAGAGAGAGAGAGAGAGAGAGAGAGAGAGAGAGAGAGAGAGAGAGAGAGAGAGAGAGAGAGAGAGAGAGAGAGAGAGAGAGAGAGAGAGAGCACTACAAGACATTAGGATCATCAGGAGGCACATGGCAAATAAAACAATTTTGTCAGATGCCAACATTCGTTTGCTCCATACGAGGTATGAAGCAGGAACAGAGAGTCCTTAATCCTTCTATCTATAGTCTCCGATGCCTCATTCCATCTGGGAATGTCACACAAGGGGATAGCTGCTGCAAGAGAGCATCCACATCTCCCTATCCATACACTTCCTCTTTGTTTGTTCAAGCCTTTCTCCTCTATCAGCAACTTTTTTATGCATCGCAACAAAATATATTCAAGTAAGCTAATTAAAATTCAGGTCAGCTTACCTGCACGACTGACAAAAAGCGACCATAGTATACATTAACCATTTCCTTCCAAGCATCAATATGAAGAGGACAATATTTGAAGCCAAAGGGAGGCAATCTTAACGGACTGATATGTGTAGTCATCTATGTACCCAAAACACATAGCCTTTAAACAAAATAAGTGAGATAAGGCATCTCCATACGTGCATTCATGTGCATTCTATCACATGTCTGCCTCTGGCTTCATCCATCCACACTATGCAGCACAATCATTGATTTCCAAAGAACTGGATTGTCTCAGCCATATCACAACAGATGTATCAATCCCCTTTACCACACCTTACATAATCAGCTGATCATACCAGATGTGGTAAAACCTCCCATCAAGACCATTGAGGTGCTCTTCATTCATGCATTGACAACTGCTCTGTACAAATAAAAGTACAGCAGCTGAGATACTTGAACAATGTCAATGTGATATGAATGGTGAACACTATAAGGATAAACAGCAAACTGGAACCGACAACGCAGTGATCGTAATATTTTTCAAAAATGAAAAAGGGTAAAGAAAAATTATCATAAACAGTGAAGCAAGGCATCATTTAACACAGATTTACTGTGTGTACATACATACATACATACATAGATACACACACACACACAAACACAAACACACAAACACAGATCAAGATCAACAAGATGGCTGCATCTGTTTACTGCTCGTCTGGCTGAGACCATTTGATGAAGAAGAAGCCTCACTAGTTCGCTGTTGTAAGGTTAGAGCCACACATATAAAAGCTGTGCTGTCCCGTCGATAAAATAGGAGTGAAGAGAGAGTGCTAGAATAGGCTGGAATGACTGAAATGGGAGCAGTTGGGGGGAGTGAATTCCACACTCCTCCTAGAGGTGAAATTGCTGATTTCTCAGGATTTATTGAGGACGAAGAGGAAAAGAGAAGGGATCAATGGCTAAGGAGAAGAATGCTAGAGATGGAAGAAGACATTAGGAAGATGAAAGAAAGGATGGGATTTTTAGAGAAAGAGGTCACTGACTTAAAAACGGAGAAAGATGTATGGAAGAGGGCTTATGATGATATCCAAAAGAAAATTATATTGAATGAACTTAAAGCAGAGGAAAGTGTTAAAAGATCAATGACTTGGATGAAAAACAAAAAGTATGGAAAAAAGAGCAAGAAGAAGAGTGTATAAACTTCAGAAAGATCGTTGAAGAACAGGAAAAGCGCAGAGATGAGGGCTTGACAGAGAAAGTTGTTAAGGTAAATAAAGAGGAAGGAAGGAATTGTCAGGGATACTGTGGAGAAAAAGAAGATTGCTGTGGTTCATGGTATAAGGGAGGAATTTCAGCCAATACGGCACCGAAGAGAGAAGAAAAATAAAGCAATGGTGGAGGAGGTTTTGAAGATAGTCCAAGAGGATGAAGATAGTTTGATAAATGAAGTTGAAGAAATATTCAGGCTTGGAAAATATATGAACAGTAAAAATAGACCAATTAAGATAAGATTCAAATCCCAGAGTGCAGCAGAAGAGGCAGTGGCGAAGGCATGGAGATTGGCAAAGGAAGAATCATATAAACAAGTATATATAAGCAAAGATAGAAATGTAGAAGAGAGAAATATAATTAAGGAACTAAGGGGAGAAGCCAAGGAAAAAAACGAGTTGAGAACAGAGGAGGAGAAGAAGACTTTTTATTGGAGAGAAATGGACATGAAATTAAGGAAATGGTATATAAGGGAAGACCAAAAATAAAAGTGGCATATACAAATGTGAATGGACTAAGGTCGGCAGCGATTGAAATAGAGACTATTTAAGAGAACAAAAACCAGATATCATGGGAATTGTAGAAACTAAATTGTCCGGTAATTCCGAATTGTGGAACATAGGTGAGGGAAAATATAATGTATGGACAAAAAATCGCAAAAACAAACCAGGAGGAGGAGTTATGTTACTATTGAAGAAAGAACTGTCTGTCGTTAACATGACCATGGGTGAAGGTGAAGTGGAAATATTGAATGTGGGAGTGAGACTGAGAACAGGTGGTTGTATGGGTATAATAATAGTGTATGTGCCACCTAAAACAAATGCTTGGAGGGAGCAAGACTACAAGAGAATCCTTCATGATACGGGAAAACAATTAGAGGACATACTCAAAGAAAATAATGATATACTTATGATGGGAGACTTCAACTGTAAGGAAGTATTATGGGAAAACTGGTCGACGACGGGTGGAGAGGAGTCATGGGGTAGCAAATTTTTAGAACTGGTTACGGAAAACCTCCTCACACAATGGGTCGATGAAAAAACAAGATTCTGTGGTAATGACGAACCATCAAGACTTGATTTAATCTTTACTAAGAAAATAGACGTAATAAAGGAAATTAAATACAAGAATCCTATTGGAAAGAGTGATCACATACTGTTAGAATTCCAATTGGAAGAAGAGGAGGAGGAAGTATAAAGTGAAACCTACAAACAAGAATGGTACAATTATAGTAAGGCAAACTACGTACAGTCCC
>JAXIVD010004440.1:27500-30000 GCA_036785275.1 Cancer borealis | reverse complement strand
TAGATAAGTATAAGGAAAAGAAAACACTTATATTCTCCCTTATATATACTCCTCAATCCCTTACCTATGAAACCACAAAGCGAAGTAACTTCACCTCACCTCACCTCCCAACCTCACTTCCCTCAACAAAACCTCATCTCTTAATTACTTCTCATACGAGGCTCTGATAATTACCATAAAGGAGGAGCGGCGTGAGGCTAATTACAGCATCCAGGAGGTAATAACCATAGTTCCGGCGCCAAGACAGTCATGACATACTGACGGGGAAGACCTGTAGCCAAAGGAGGGAACAGAGGAGGCAGATAGACATTACCCCGACCTCCTCCTCCTTCTTCCTCCTCCTCCTCCTCCTTCTCCTCCTCCTCCTCCTCCTCCTCCTCCTCCTCCTTCTCCTCCTCCTCCTCCTCCTCCTCCTCCTCCTCCTCCTCCTCTTCTTATTTTTTTGACTTTTTGAATCCATGAAAGAAATTGTCGACTTTATGCCAAATTATGTGATAAATTTCCTCACTTATTTTTTTTTATTTTTGACAAAGCAACAATTACCATGAAGAGAAAAAAAAATCAACATTCGTAAAAAAAAAAAAAAAAAAAAAAAAGTATATAACCAGTAACCAAAAAACAAAACCAAAAAAATATCTTATGGAAAAAATTATATAACCTAACATTTTTTTTTTCACCTTTTTTTCTCGTTTTTTTAATTTTTTATTTTCACTTTTTTTTTTTTTTTTTTTTTTTTGTGTGTGTGTGTTTGTGTGTGTGGTGTAGTGAAAGCAAGTGCACGACAGCGATTTTCTGGGTGTGTGGGGTTGGCAAGGGTTATGGCGGCAAGGCGAGCCAATCACTGCAGTTGTCGTGGAGGTGTTGGCGGGGACGACGTGTAACACCTCGTTAAGCCCAGAGTGTGACCATTCAAGGAGAGGTGTGAGGGGAGGGGTGAGGGGAAAGGGTGAGGGGTGAGGGGAAGGGGTGAGGGGAAGGGGTAAAGGGTGAGTGAGAGAAGACGAGGGGAAGGAAAGAAGGAAAGTGGCAAGAGAGAGAGAGAGAGTGAGAGAGAGAGAAAAATAAAGTATAAATTAACGAAATACTGAGACAGACAAATAATAATAACAATAATAATAACTAATAATAATAATAATAACAAAACCTTGTCATGCTGGGACTATAATAATTTCTGTGCATGTTTTCCATAAATTAATTTCACACCTTAATTAGTGTGGTGCCACTGTCGAAGGCAATTAGCAGTGGGTTGGAGTTCTTCACACTGCCAACTGCCGACGGAGGGAGAAGAGGGACGGGAGGGAAGGAGGGGAAGAGAAGGAAAGGAGAGGGAGGAGAGGGAAGGAAAGGAGAGGAGGGGCAGGAAAGAGGAAGGGACGGGAAGGAAAGGACAGGAGGAAGGAAGGGAGAAGAGGGACAGGAGGGAAGGGAGAGAGAACGAGGAGAGAGGGACTGGAGGGAAGGAAGGGAGAGAAGGACGGAAAGGATGGGAGAGAAGGAATGGATTGGAAGGAAAATTCAGAATGCATGAAAGGGAAGGAAAAGAAAAAGAAAATAAAGTAGATGACTATAAACACATAGAATAATAAAGAAAAAATAAAACTAACTGTGAATGAAACATAACGATAAGTAACAAAAAACGGAGAAAAAAAATGTTGACAAGATGTAAAGAAATTAAGAAAAAGAGGAAGAAAAAATAACAAAAGAAACTAATTATCAAAATACCTGGGTAAGGAAGGACGCAGGTGTAGGTAGGTAGAGAGAACTGACTAATGACCTCACTCACCTGTGCTAATTACCTTGGGCTGGTCACTGCTCCATATTGATCGTGACGAAATGTTGGGGTGACGTTGGGGGTCAGGACGGGGAGAGGAAGGGTGGGGGTGACTAATTGACGAGGTAGGCTTACAGCGTTATGTAGGCGTGAGAGTAGTGATTGATGAGGAAGGGGAGAGGAGGGAAGAAGGGGAGGGGAGAGGAGGGAGGGAGGGTGCAATGAGAGGGTTTAGAAGGGGAGAGAGTGAGGGAGAAGGCTTGTGAGGGGAGGGATAGGGTCATGGAATCTATGGTGTGAAGAAATAAGGATGAATTTAGGGAAGTCACTAAGGGGAAAGGGAGGCTATTAAAGGGATGGAGAGGTCAGTTAATGAGATGGTGAAGAGGTGAGGTCATTGAAGTATTTTTTTTAAGGAAGTAGAAAGAGAAATTGCTTTAACCACATGTGTAAATTGCTTCAGTTTTATGTCTTTTAAGGTTATGACACCAAAGTTTATATTTTATTGGTTAACTTTTTATAAGTGAACAACATGTATTGAATAGGTAACATGATCGTTGGTATTTGCAATGTGTAATACTTTATATACATCTACTTTAAACTTTCTGATGTTATGTTCTTTATGTTCCTCGCTCACTTAACAGTTAAGATTGCTTTATAAAGTTAGTTGTTGTAGTAACTTAACTTACAACCATCAAGTATATCAGTACAAGGAAGTATGTAAGTAGG
>JAXIVD010004440.1:12500-22500 GCA_036785275.1 Cancer borealis | reverse complement strand
TGTGTGTGTGTGTGTGTGTGTGTGTGTGTGTGTGTGTGTGTGTGTGTGTGCACTACGAGCATCAACTAATGGTCAGATCACGTTATAGAGGAGCCTTCCCCTCTTTAATTTCTCCCCTCCTTCCCTTCTTCCCTCCCTCTCTCCCTCCCTCCCTCCTTTCCTCCCTCCCTCCCTCCCTCCCTTCCTCCCTCCCTCCCTCCCTCCCTCCCTCCTACAATGAGCACAGAGAGGTTTTTAATGGCGTAATTGTATGTGTGTGTGTGTGTGTGTGTGTGTGTGTGTGTGTGTGTGTGTGTGTGTGTGTGTGTGTGTGTGTGTGCGTGCGTGCGTGCGTGTTCGTGTGTGTATGTGTGTGTGTCATTGTATTCTTCACCATCGATTATCTCATTCCAAATTCACACCAAGTTTTTTTTTATTATTATTATTATTTTCTAAGCCACAGATTAATTTTACATTGTACACGTCACTACGATGGGAAGGGAAGCCAAGGGGAGGAAAGGGGAAAGGGTAACAAGGGTAAGGGAAGATTAGGGAGAGGAAACGTGTATATCATGTATTATGTCAAATCATACCTTGACACGACATGACAGAGATAACATATAATTATTAAAGGTTAGGTCTAGATGTTTTAAAATTGAATTGATGTTTTGGTTAAAGGTCCTTCTTGTCTTATCTTACCTTTAAATATAGTAATTCGTAAGGTAGTGGAAGGGTTTCATAATGCAGGTGCGACTTAATTAGAAGGTGTGCAAGGTAGGAGGATGTGACTAATGCTTTGTACACCTGGGATTACCTGTGGAAGTGATCCCCAAAAATACAGTGACAGGTGAAGGTTCAGGTGTGAATAATTAATGACATGTTCCGGTGCTGAGAGAGAGAGAGAGAGAGAGAGAGAGAGAGAGAGAGAGAGAGAGAGAGAGAGAGAGAGAGAGAGAGAGAGAGAGAGAGAGAGAGAGAGAGAGAGAGAGAGAGAGAGAGAGAGAGAGAGAGAGAGAGAGAGAGAGAGAGAGAGAGAGAGAGAGAGGAAAGGGCGGCACCACATGTAGTGACAGTAAATAGGAATTTGTTTTTTATTTTAATTCTTTTCAATCTGGAACGAACCAGACATCCCGTTCCTGTTTCCACCTGTGCGGGAAAAACAGGTATTCATCAGATGACCTTGAACACTCATCAGCCATACACACACACACACACACACACACACACACACACACACATACACACATACACACGTTACCTGTACAACCACACCAGGAGGTAAATACTCTCAGGTGTGTGTGTGAGTATAGATGAATAGATAGATAGATACCTGTATTAATTAAGGCAATAACGAAGGAGATTGTAGGTAACAAATATATAGATCATTCATAATACACATGTTATTTTTGGGTATTGAAAAAGTAGGTCATTATCAGTATTTCTTTGTTTTTTTTTTCAGACTTGAGGTGAGATTGAAGGTAAGAGTCTTGTCTCACTCCTACCGCTTCTTCCTCGGACTCCTGCAGACGAGGTTAGTTTGAGGAAGGTAACCTCACCTAACCTAACTTAACCTAACAGTAACCTAACTTAACCTAACCTAACCTAACAGTAGTCTAACCTAACCTAACCTAACAGTAACCTAACCTAACAGTAACCTAACCTAACCTAACCTAACAGTAACCTCAAGACAGCAGAGGCGAGGTGTTCTCAGTCAAGCTTTGATGAGTTTATACAACAGGACCTTCATGCACTACCGCTCTTCTTCCTGTTCTTCCTCCTCCTCCTCCTCCTCCTCCTCCTCCTCCTCCTCCTCCTCCTCCTCCTCCTCCTCCTCCTCCTCCTTTTTTGCCTTGTCCTTCATGGCTCTCATTCACTCCTCCTTCCTCTCATTTAATCCAGTGAGGTGTTCTTCTTCCTCCTCCTTTATCTCTTTTGTCATGGTCTTCATCCTCTTCCTCCTCTTCCTCATTATCATCATCATCATCATCATCATCATCATCATCTCTGTCAATGTAACTGTTTATACTCATACTAAATACACTCAACCTTCTATACTTACAAATCATTCCCTTATTTTTTTCCATACACAACCCATACACATCCTATACCCACCATACAGTTTAAACAATAATCTACCTGTTCACTTGTTCACCTATTCACCTGTTCTCCTGTTCTTCTGTTTCCCTGTTCTCCTGTTCTTCTGTTCTTCTTTACCTCCTACAGTCCAGAAGCTCAAATGTGCATATTACGTGTTAGCCTCTGTGTCTGCTATGAGCTAGTTTTCACATATTCATAGCAGGGAGAAGGTGGGTGGGTTGGTGGGGGAGGTGGGTTGGTGAGGGTGGTGGGTTGGTGGGGGTGAGTTGGTGAGGGTGGAGGGCAGTAGCGTCCCAGCTCTTATTTAAACTTTGATTCTTTTATTACGCGGTCACACACGACGCCCAAACACAAGCGTCATGGGAGACCATCTAATATGAATCATTATTGGACTCTCCCTCTCTCTCTCTCTCTCTCTCTCTCTCTCTCTCTCTCTCTCCCCTCTCCCTCCCTCTCTCTCTCTCCAGTTTTACCTCGGCTTCTGTTATAAATGTTGTAAACGCTATTGACTACTGAGCGTTCGTACATAGTTTTCTTTCTATGTTCATGTATTTTTTTTTTCTTCTTCTTCTTTCAATTTCTCTGTGTTATTATATTTTGTTATGTAGTGGCAATGATTTTTTTTTTCTCTCTCTCTCTCTCCTTCTCTCGCATTCTTTCTTTTTCTCTTTCTTCTTCTTCCTCTTTTTTTATTTGTCAGTTTAGAGAGAAAAAAATGGAGATTAACACGAAAGAATGTTAAGGATATAGAGGAAAAGAATGATTATGAGAAGTGAGAAAGAAAATTGTTACTGGAAGAATATGTAAAAGGAAGTGATAGGAAGAAATAAGAAGAGATAGGAAGAGACAAGAAAAAACAGGAAGAGATAGATAGGAAGAGAAGAAAGCATAAGGTGGTGGTGGTGGTGGTGGTGGTTTTGGCGGGAAAGGAAAGACGTGTTTCATAAAGACGATCCACTTCCCTAAGAACCCAAATTGAAGGTGTTTAACTCTTCTTTACGATGCCTTTACCACCGCCCGACGCTACCTAATGCCGGGCTGACTAGGGCTGGACGATCGGAGCCTTGCACGCCATCCTCCTCCTCCTCTTCCATCTCCTCCTCCTCCTCCTCCTCCTCCTCCTCCTCCTCCTCCTCCTCCTCCTCCACGTCGTGTCAAATAACCAATCAGCGGCCACGCAAAGTATCATATGTGGAGAGACGGCGCAAAAAGAAAAGGGGCCAAAAAAAATAAGTTAAAATAATCAACGGATGCAATCAGAAGCGACGCCAGCCACTCAGGAGGTCGGGAATAAGGCGCTCAGGTGCCGCTCATGCAGATTAACGCAACTGACGCCTCTATGATTGAATATTAATTGCAGCGTTAGCGGATACCTACGAAGTGACTCACTGACGCTGCTGCCTCCTCTGCCTCCCCCTCTACCACCACCACCACCACTGCCACTGTCACTGTCACTGCCTTTCGATTAAGATACGATACGTTAATTCTTCTCCATTACTTACTATTTCCACCTTACTATCTCCTCCTTATCAGTTTGTCTCTCGTTCTCTGTGTTAATTGATTGCAAAGGAACGTGAGGTATAAGGAAAAGGAGGTTATATTAAAATGTAAGGAGTGAGGGAAGTTAAGAGTAAGGAAGAGGGAAAAAAAGAAGAGAGAAGTAAGGAGGATAGAAAGGAAGGAAGGAATGCAGTTAGAATTCCATGAAAGAGAATGAGAGATAGAGAAAGAGGACACATATAAGATTACTCTTCCTCCTCCTCCTCCTCCTCCTCCTCCTCCTCCTCCTCCTCCTCCTCCTCCTCCTCCTCCTCCTCCTCCTCCTCCTCCTCCTCCTCGTGATTCACTTCGCCTTTCGGTTCTCGTGGCGGATCCGAAAGTGAATCAGAACCATTAAAATTCATTCCCAGGAAGGTATGAATGGTAAATAAAGATCAACTCATCACTGACCACCAAGGAATGAATAAACACCTTTGCTAGGACACCCCCTGAAAAGAAAACGAGAACCAGGTAAACTTGGTAGTGAAATGTTAAAGAGAAAATAGAAAATGTATGTATATATATATAAAATAAAAAAATATATAAAAAACTACTGGTGCTGTTGATGTTATTCCACTAAAGAATATATATAAAAAAAAAAAAGGTTTAGGAAAAAAAAAAATGGAAATGAATAACAGAAATAAAATAATAATTAGTCATGGAATTCGTTTTGTATGCATGAAAAAAAAGATACTAAAAAAAATATAAATATACAGTCAGTGTATCAGAAATTAGTTATATATATACATTGAAGTAAAGAACCTTAGTGGGGGAGTTTTTTCTATTTTAATCTATATGTTTAAGAAAGGTAGTATAAAGATTTTTGTTATTGGTTTCCTTTTTATCATTATTGCTTTCATTACAGTGATGATGGTGATGATGGTGATGACAATAAGCAATATTTCGTTGTAATGTCAATGATTTCGTAATAAGCGTCGATCTGTGATTTGTTGATAGTGGTTGTAGATGGCGTTAGTTGTCTTGCGCTGAAAAAATTGATTACAGGCCTCATTATTTGCTCTGGTCCTTGTGTGTGTGTGTGTGTGTGTGTGTGTGTGTGTGTGTGTGTGTGTGTGTGTGTGTGTGTGTGTGTGTGTGTGTGTGTGTGTGTGTGTGTGTGTGTGTGTGTTTGTTTGTTTTCACGTTACAAAGTCCATTATTGTCTTTTGACTCAGGTTGTGAAAGTTAAATCAAGTTATATCAATCATTCTGCACACACACACACACACACACACACACACACACACACACACACACACACACACACACACACACACACACACACACACACACACACACACACACACACACACACACACACACACACACACACACACACACACACACACACACACACACACACACACACACACACACACACACACACACACACACACACACACACACACACACACACACACACACACACACACACACACACACACACACACACACACACACACACACACACGAGGTAATAAAGGTTCCATTAACACATAATGCCACTATTTGCACATGTTCTTCGCCTTCTTCGCCTTAATAATCAAATAGTTGGCGGCATTTTAACAGGAAATACGACTCGGTGTGTAAAATTAATGCCTGTGTACGCCAAGCTGTTATTACTTCTACATCACCACCACCACCACCACCACCACCACCACCACCAGGTAAGGACAAACAACAAATATAGAAAACATGAAGGAAAAATGTGAATTATTGGATCAACACACACAAAAAAGTCCTTCTGATTTATATAAAATAGATGATAAGAAACTACTCTTTTTTTTTCTTTCTTTTTTAACTCTTTCTCTTTCTCTCTCTCTCTAACATCATTAATACATTACACTTTATTTACCTGCAAAGATTTTTATTTTTATTTTTTTCAAATTTATCCTTCAGTAGAAAACATCCCTTTGGTAAATATTATCGTGAATGAGTCTTTTTTTTTTTATATTAACTAAAAAAAATAATATATTGTCTAACATCTCCCACAGCAACAAACATCTCAACGTCTTAATATATATTTTTTTGTGTGTGTGTTTGTATGTGTTTTGACCCAGTAATTCATATTTTCCTTCATGTTTTCTATATTTGCTGTTTGTCTTTACCTGGGGAGTGGTGGTGGTGGTGGTGGTGGTGGTGGTGGTGGTGGTGGTGGTGGTGATGTAGAAGTAATAACAGCTTGGCGTACACAGGCATCAATTTTACACACCGAGTCGTATTTCCTGTTAAAATGCCGCCAACTATTTGATTATTAAGGCGAAGAAGGCGAAGAACATGTGCAAATAGTGGAATTATGTGTTAATGGAACCTTTATTACCTTGTGTGTGTGTGTGTGTGTGTGTGTGTGTGTGTGTGTGTGTGTGTGTGTGTGTGTGTGTGTGTGTGTGTGTGTGTGTGTGTGTGTGTGTGTGTGTGTGTGTGTGTGTGTGTGTGTGTGTGTGTGTGTATGTGTGTATGTGTTTTAATACCAATTGCGACTACATGGAGAAGCAAGAGCTATAATCATGCATTAACATTCCTTATTTACCGACACATGAGGTTGAAACAAGTGGGTCGTCTCCTGAAGGTATACATTTCACCTGAATACTAATTACTTCATACAGGTGGTGTGGAGGACAGGTGATCAATTACCGATGCACACAGGTGGGCTTAAATGAGACACGAAGCATAAACGTTCCCTCAGCTATTTTTTATCATTAACTATTTTAAACCAGTAATAATAATAATAGTAGTAGTAGTAGTAGTAGTAGTCGTAGTAGTAGTGATGGTATAATCGATAGTATCCCTGATCGTTATGCATTTTATATGAGTGTAAAGTCTAACATCATCAGTTAGTTACGACTCATTGCTCTGCTTCTGTACCTCTATCACTCCGGTTCACCCTTTCCCCTCTCCTCTTCCTCCCTCCCTACTCTCCTTCACTCCCTGACACGCCCTCTCTCCCTCCTTTCCACCACTTTTTTTTTCCCTTGCAGTTCTCTCTCTCTTTCTCTCTCTCTCTTTCTCTCTCTCCCTTCCCCTTTCCCTCTCCCTGTTCCTGTTCCTTTTACATCATTCTTCTTTTCCATTCTTACTTTCCTTCAGTTATTTAGTCGCCCGTTTTTTTTTTATCTCTTTCATTCTTTCTCTGTTTCCTTATTCATTATAATTGTTTTCTTTTTCCTTATATTTAACATTTATTATTATTTATTCACTGAAACGTAGATTTTCTCTCCACACTGTCTCAATTTCCTCCGTTCCTTCTTTTTTTTCCCTCTCTATCTCCACATTACCTTCCGTTTATGTAGTAGAATGAGAGAGAGAGAGAGAGAGAGAGAGAGAGAGAGAGAGAGAGAGAGAGAGAGAGAGAGAGAGAGAGAGAGAGAAAGCTAGCGAGAGAGCCAAGTGTTTCCACCAAATTTATTCAGTGGCCGTGTCAAGAGCCCGCTTCGCCCAATCCCATATTAATCATCACCATCATCCATCATCCAACGAAGCAAAAATGTTAAGTCATCCATCTCACATACAGACGGTTGGCGAGCACACTTCTCGCCTTCCCTCCGCTACCTCACCCTCCACTAACCACCTCGAGGACTACCTATACCTCTATGTTCCTCCTCGATGTATTCCCTTCCCTCTTCCCTTCTGCGTTTCCATTTTGCGCGGGAAATTTTCATGCAATATCTGTCATGATTCTTTTCAGTCTGTGTTTTCCGAGCGAATTGGTCTTAAAACGTGCGTCTTGGAGAGTTTAATGACGTGGAACATTATCAATCAAGTCTGGTAAAAGCCGCCACATCCCACGTCAGCGAGGGAGATGTGACGTGGTGGTGGTGGTGGTGGTGGTGGTGGTGGTGGTGAGGGAGAAATTGAAGTGCGTTGTGAGTTAGAGGATGAGGTCGTCGTGTGTGTGTGTGTGTGTGTGTGTGTGTGTGTGTGTGTGTGTGTGTGTGTGTGTGTGTGTGTGTGTGTGTGTGTGTGTGTGTGTGTGTGTGTGTGTGTGTGTGTGTGTGTGTTTTGAGAATTTCATCATTATTTTCTATCATCATAATTACAATCTGGAAATAATTCGTTGGGTTTTTTTTTTCTGTGAATTGTTTAGCTCAAATAATGGCCTCAATTACGTTGTTTTTGTTTTGTGTAATTGTAAGCAAATTATGAAACTTTTTATTGCAACTCATCAGAAAATAGCATCGTTTTCTAAAAGTTTTTGTTTAATTTACGTACATGAGCGTCTTTTAATTAATACCTTTTGAGGGAATATAAAAGTGGTAATTTATAAGAAGAGAGAGAGAGAGAGAGAGAGAGAGAGAGAGAGAGAGAGAGAGAGAGAGAGAGAGAGAGAGAGAGAGAGAGAGAGAGAGAGAGAGAGAGAGAGAGAGAGAGAGAGAGAGAGAGAAAGAGTGATACTAGTCAGCTGGTTTCTGCAATAAGATCAAAACTAAACAAACCAATTAAAATAAACATCACTGACTTCTTTCTAATATAAGACTCACCTTCTATAACAAAACTTTATCTAACTCAAGAAAAAAAATATCCTTGCTGAACATAACATAACATAACATAACATAACAAAAATCAACAATTATTCACTGTTCTGTTGAGGAAGGAGTGTCAAGGAACAGATGAGACGAGACAAAACATGTTCATTTTGCCAAGTTTAATTAACAAGATAATGACATGAACATATGTAACACACAGGTCTACTGACGGAGTCGCTGGTGTTGGTGACTAGGGCGACGCTCTTAGCCTACGGGAGGGGGGCGGGGGGGGAGGGGCGTGGCAGGGTGTGAGTCCAGCGGATGTTGGTGGATACTGCCGTGGGAGGCTTTGAGGAGTCTTGTTATGTGGCTGAGTTGATAGCGTTCTTCCTGCCGGCGATGGAAAAGTCATGCCTGAGAAGGGGTGAAAATGTAGTCTCCTTGGGGCGGGTTGTGGTTGTGGTTGCGGTTGTGGTTGTGGTTGTGGTTGCGGTTGTGGTTGTGGTTGTGGTTGCGGTTGTGGTTGTGGTTGTGGTAGAGTGCAGGTCAGCAACACAAGGAAGAGTGACTCCTGGGTGAGCCTCGCGCCAGCATCCACCTCACGGTTATCACATCATCTTCCTCAAGCTTGCACTGGGATCCGTCTGTCGTCGTCGGTGCTTCCAGGGGACAGAGACGCCTCGCCCCATGTAGCTCCTCCCTCAGATAAATATATACACTAAAATAAAGATGTCTATACCGCTACAAGCTTGCCTGGGTTGCACTAGTAACATCCTAGCTACCTTTGTACAGCGGAGGGGCAGGCGGGGAGGGTGATGGAGAGAAGGGTCACATCGTAGGGACTCTTGTGTCGGAGTGCGGCTCAGGGGGCGGCCGGGTGAGGGTCACTGGGGGAGTCCGGGGAGGCCCTCACCCGCAGGTCCGTGGGTGAAGGGCAGTGCGTTGGGGAGGGAGACTCGGACGCCCGTAACACTCCCGCCAGTGAACGCCCGGCGTCCCCCAACGGCAGCTCAGCCTCGTCGTGGTCGCGAAGTGAGGGTGAAATAACCAGCCGGCCGTCCAGGGGGAAGAGGCGGCTCTCTAGTCTGGCTGCCTCGCCTTTAAACAGGTCATGCCGCTCCAGCCGGGCAGCGTCGGGCAGCAGGTCGGGCTTGAGGAGGTCTGGCCGCACCGCCTCGGGACGCACCGTGTCGGGCCTCAGAGCCTCGGGTCGAAGTGCGTCCCTCAGAGGATCAGAAGACATGTGAGGCAAGAGGGGCAGGCCAGGAGGGTAGAGGCGGTAGGCTAATGGCTTCTGTAGGGCAGCAGCAGCAGCGGCGTGTCGGTAGTAGAGGTCGACGGAAGCTGCAGGGCCGAGAGCTGCTGCTGCGGCGGCTGCGGCGGCGGCTGTGGTGGGCTGCGGCGCGTACGGCCAACTGTAAGAAGGTCCGTAGAGCCTCTGTAGGGCGGCGTAGTTCCCTGCCTCGGCCAGCAACTCCAAACCCACTGCCGTCTGACGCTTCCACTTGGTTCTGGTGAGACAGAGTCTGAATAAATCTCGTGGCAACACGTGTGAGGGTCACCCAAGCTCCTCCTCGTCTCCTACAACACTGCCTTCAAAGAACTCAAAGTAATTCTGACGCCTATCATGAAGTACAGGCGGATGTGTTTCATGATGAACACACAAACGCAAAACACAAAGAGCCTTGTCCAGGAGTGTTCATGTGAAGACCCTCGACGCCAGTGTTGCAAGTCATGTGGTTCAGTGTTGAAGATTTATCAAGTTTTCTTATCATAAGAAAGTTATTGAATATTCATATATAACCGAATATCTAAGAGAATGCTGTTAACGAGGTATATCTTATCATAAAGTTATTACTAATATAAATAATGATGAAAACCCCAGTGACATCATGAGCTTCATTTCCACAATGAATTTATGA
>JAXIVD010004440.1:0-7500 GCA_036785275.1 Cancer borealis | reverse complement strand
TGGACGGGCGGGTCCGTGGTGTCCCGAGCTGGGGGCGATGACATGCCGCCCTCGCTGTGCACGTCGTCCAGGGGCGCCGCGTCGCTGTTGCTGGAGCCTCCCGGAGACACGCTGGGCACCGACACCCGCCCACACACCTCCACGGTCATCATGCACCACCTCCGCTACGCCCTCGGGCAGTGGCACGCGCTTATAGGCAGCCCGCTAGTGTTATCAGCGGCCGGAGCCTGACAGCATCAGTCCCGCGCCTCGCCGCTGACGGGTAGCCTGACACGCCGCCGCCCGCCGCTCCTGACGTCAATCACTGCCGATCAATGGACAGGTGGCGATGACGTCCGCACTTACCGCACCTGTCCGCGGGTGTGAGGTCGCCCGCCCGCTTATGATGGGAGCTTCCAGCCGCGGCACCATCCAACGATGTTGCCAGCTTGGTCTGCCCGCACGCCGCCCGACCACCGCCCTTCCTCACCCTCCCCGACACACACCACACCCGACACGTCCTATTAACCTTGTCAAACGTGATGCATGACCGAGGCAGTACTGCACACCCTTATCGCTATATTACTATTGCAAGCCATATTCATAATCCAAGGTGAGAATAGTTTTTGGCAGCTCACCACAACCAAGGAAGAACAAGCTGGTGTTGGCCCCGCCCACACCATCCTCTGGCCCCGCCCACGCCGCTCAGCCCCGCCCCTCCGGCACTCGCCCGCTTTCACAGCCGACTTGAAATTTCTGAGGAGGTGAGATGCGCAAACATCCGCGGGGTAACTTGGTAAATATCTGTCCTTAAGGAGACTCTTGGCTGCGGCGGGTGCTGGGGGAAGGGGCGGGGAGGGGGTGAAGGAGGGGAGGAGTGGCATTGATGGTGATGTGGTGTTGTGATGACATTGGTGGAATCAAACCTTACCATCATCACTATCACTCTCATCACCATCACCATCACCATCACCACCAACAATGAGCGTTCCATCACTATTAGTTTCACTGTCATCACTGTCACGTGGGTAATGGTGGACAAAGGAAGAAAAATAACCAAAGAAAATAGAAAATAAAACTATTTGAAAATGAAGAAACAGAACAAAATAATGAAAATGCAAGAAAAGATACAATAATAACTACCAAAAAAATTACTAATAATGTATCACTATTACCATCTAGATGACACACACACACACACACACACACACACACACACACACACACACACACACACACACACACACACACACACACACACACACACTAACACACTTACACACTTAAACTGCACCAAATAGAGAAGAAAGACACACTTAACTCAACAATCAGGGCAAGGTAATAAAGGCAAGTGGTCATACAAGGGAACAACTTAAGTGGACACACACGAGGGAGACGCAACAACACTCAACTTCAAGGTTATCAATGCACGCAACCAACACCAAGAAATTCCTCACAACCTTCTTTCCCTTCTTCTTTCCTTCCTTCCTTCCTTCTTTCCTTCATTCATTCATTCATTCATTCATTCATTCATTTATTTATTCCTTCCTGCCTGCCTGCCTTCCTGCCTTCCTGCCTTCCTGCCTTCCTTCCTTCCTTCCTTCCTTCCTTCCTTCCTTCCTTCCTTCCTCATTGAGTCCACTGCTAAATGTTCTACCTCACACTAGCAAGCTGACCTATCCCTCTCTCTCTCTCTCACACTTCCCATTCACACTTATCCGCATAGAAATATAATAGATTCACACTAATATTGCACACTTATTATTAGCGAATTCACTTTGTATGTATACTTATTTTATAACTATTTTTTACATCCACCTCCCTAACTCCCTCTACCTGCAGTGTTTATCTATCTTTTGACAATTTACGTTTTTATATAACATGAGGGAAAAAAATTAAGGTACAGGTTGATTGTTAGGTTAGCTAGTTTGAGCGAGGCGGGGCAAGGTGGGGCGGGGCGGGGCGGGGTGAGGCAGGGCGGGACTGGAAGAGTCAAGTTGCACATTTCAAAAGATGTTGTTTAGTTGTCTAGTTTATACCAGTGTAGGTTAATTTGATACTGATGTGGTCGTGTTGTGGAATGTGTGTGTGTGTGTGTGTGTGTGTGTGTGTGTGTGTGTGTGTGTGTGTGTGTGTGTGTGTGTGTGTGTGTGTGTGTGTGTGTGTGTGTGTGTGTGTGTGTGTGTGTATTTGTGTCTACTTGTTCTCAGAATATGAAGTGTCAATTAGATTATGTATATCATATTTCCTTTCCATCCTAGCAAGTACTGGAAGGATTAGATAATGACGATGACGATGAAAGTAGTAGTAGTAGTAGTAGTAGTAGTAGTAGTAGTAGTAGTAGTAGTAGTAGTAATAGTAGTAGTAGTAGTAGTAGTAGTAGTAACGATTATATTTCTACTACTACTACTACTACTGTTAATCAAGGTTATGTTTTACTCAGCTTGTAAAAATGAATAGCCACGACATGTAAGTAAAATGTTCATCCAACACTTAACATACTTTCCTAAGCACTACACACACTCCACTAACACATACCGACACACACTTAACATAACACTCATTCTTTCCCTCATACCTTATCACGGCACATCAGGATCAAAGAAAAATGCATCGTTTTCTTTGACCAAATAACCAGTTGTGATAAGATCCAGTTGATAGAAATCCAGTTCTCTGTAGGTAATTCTCAACTTCTCCATTCTTTTCTTCTATTCCTAATCCTCTCTTTTCCTTACTCCCTCTTTCCTTCCATCCGTCCTTCCCGACCCGCATGGCCGATGGAGGGACGGGAGGGAAGGCTTTAAGGGGAGAGCTGTTCCGCCTCAGTAACCTTCCTCTTGGCTCTATATCGGCAAGCCAGTCCGTCGCTACCAACCTCGCTTCTCTACGTCTTCTTTCCGTCACCTAGGGGCGTCGCGGCGATACTTTACGGTTTCAGGGGCAAGGCAAGGGCGTCAGCGAGGTCCGGCGGTGCTATAGACCATGTTGCGGACCAGATAATGCCATAATTAGGTGTCCTGTGTTCCCTACCCCTCACCATGCATTAGCGTTAGGATAGACATATAGGCGTACGCAAGGGTGAGCTGTGTATCTCCCCCTGACCTTTATGTAGGGGAGGAAAAGGGTGTTTTTTGTGGTGTTTCTAGCCTGGCACTGTGGGTCGTTGGTGCCAGGGGTCGGAAGTGCCAAGTCAGGAGGCGTCACTCGTCTGGAAACACCGAAGCTTCCCGCCTCTTGTAGCCGCCGTCTCCCCGCTCATGAAAACTCAGGTGAAGTTTGCCTCGTTCTGCTAATGGCGGATTTTCTGTCCCTCTCTTTTTCTTTTTCTTTTTTTTTTTTTTGTGTGTGTGTTTATTGGTGTTTGTGTTTTCCTTTTTTATTGTTTTTTTTTCTTGTTTTTTATAGTTGGATTGGATGGGATTGTTTCTTTTACAACTTTTCGCTTTAAAATTTGTCGATATTATGTTTCCAATCACCTCGTTTCCAGCTTTTCATTCTCTTCTTCTATTACCACCACCACCACCACCACCACCACCACCACCACCACCACCACCACCACCACCACCACCACCACCACCACCACCACCACCACCATTATCATCACTGCTAGTCAATACAACCTCAACAAAACATCACCACATCACTCATACTCCCTCATCACATCCATTCTCCACACTTAATTGAATGACGTCACCCTTACACCCTCACCCACTCACCCACTCACCCACTCATTCACTCACACCATGAATACTTGAACACCCACCACAACAACCACCACCACCATTCATTACTCACTTAAATCCTGCCACGCTAACACACCTACACACACACACACACACACACACACACACACACACACACACACACACACACACACACACACACACACACACACACACACACACACACACACACACACACACACACACACACACACACACACACACACACACACACACACACACACACACACACACACACACACACACACACACACACACACACACACACACACACACACACACACACACACACACACACTCACACTCAAGCTAAACTATCCTCATGCACGGAACTATTGTTGTTACTATTACTATTACTACAAGCATTTTTTTATGATTAATGAAACTACAATTGTTATTATCATTATCATTATTACTTTTATTAATATTATCATTATTATATATCTTCATCACCTTCGTCCTCCTTCTTCTCCTCCTTTTCTTCTTCCTCCTCCTCCTCCTCCTCCTCCCTCCTCCTCCTCCTCCTCCTCCTCCTCCTCCTCCTCCTCCCGCCTCGGCCATTTCCTTCCATCTCTCCGTTTCCTGAGGGTCTCCACGCCTGATCTGAGCACATTTGGCCTGAATTATACAGGAAAACATGAGATTTACGGTTTTATGGAGATATCGCGCCTTTTATGGACTCCAAGACAAAATATTATCTTGTGACATTACGGAGGCGACGCTCTCCTGGGTCCTGGTCTTCCTCCTCTCCCTCTCCCTCTCCCTCCCTCTCTCTCTCTTTTTTTTTTTCTCCTTCCATTTCCCTTTCATCGTCGTTTGAAGAAAGGGAGGAGGTGATGGAGTGAGTGAGTGAGGGAGGAAGGGAGGGAGGGAGAGAATGAGAGAGGAAACTTGTGAAGGGAGATGAGGAGGAGTTAGCAAAGAGGGAGGAGAGAGAAATTATAGGAAGTGGAATGTGAAAAGAAAATGAGTCGGAGAGAAGGATGAGAAAGAGAGAGAGAAGGGAAAGGGATAGAAGAAGATGAAGAAAAAGAGAGAGAGAGAGAGAGAGAGAGAGAGAGAGAGAGAGAGAGAGAGAGAGAGAGAGAGAGAGAGAGAGAGAGAGAGAGAGAGAGAGAGAGAGAGAGAGAGAGATATTCCAGAGGCTAAGGATTAAATTATACAAAAACACATGGGCTCGACGCCAACCTGGGAGTAAATGGAATCGAATCACAATTTATGATGGAGAGAGAGAGAGAGAGAGAGAGAGAGAGAGAGAGAGAGAGAGAGAGAGAGAGAGAGAGAGAGAGAGAGAGAGAGAAGGAGAGAAAGACCCACGGCTGACTCCTTCGTGCGATTCATAAGAGTGGATTAGGTTGCATTTTTCACGATCAGAGGCTCAGGTCAAATTCTTTTCAGATGGCGGTGAAAATGGACAGGTTTTGTAAGTTTACGAGAAGCGAGAGGTGATTGGTGGTCCTCTTCGGGTTGGAGGGGGGGAGGGGAGAGAAAAAGAGAGAGAGAGAGAGGTGCCTGACGGGGGCGTGGGCGGGTGGGAGGGGCGGTGAAAACTTTGGGTGGATAAGATGGTGGGGGAGGTTTTAGGGTTGGCAGAGAAGGATTTCTGTCGAGATAGATGAGTCGCCGCTGAGAGGAAAGAAAACGGATCCTGGAGAGAGAGAGAGAGACACACACCACACACACACACACACACACACACACACACACACACACACACACACACACACACACACACACACACACACACACACACACACACACACACACACACACACACACACACACACACACACAAGGCGGTAATGTAGAGTCGTCATAAGCATTCCATTCCTCCCCGATTTTGCTAACACTATTTTATTACTGGACGAGTCATTCTCCTTCCCTTCAGTATCTCTTCTCCTCCGTCTCCTCCTCCTCTTGGTAGTGATTTTCATCCTTCTCCTCTTCTTCCTCCTCCTCCTCCTCCTCCTCCTCCTCCTCCTCCTCCTTCTTCTCAGCATCATCCTCTTCCTTGTCTCGTGGTGTAATGAAGAGTAAAATATGAGTTTGGGAGACACGAGCCGGGTGATAATGCCACAGAAAACGATCCAAGTTATGCTGACCTCACTGCTTTAACCTCTATGGGTGACGCTCTTGTGTATGTCGTGCCTGATTCTCACCCTTAAGACCTTGGTTGGATAACATTTTCCTCCTCCAGCTCGTCAGGGGAGAAACGGCGGCTTCTTGGAGATTGAAGAACGAAGAATCACGAGGTTAATATTAATGAGAGAGGTAAATCTGAGGTCATGGAGGGTGTAGGAGGGAGGGAAACGTATCTCTGTATCACTATTGCATCTCTCAGTTCTCGAGATGCGATAAAACTCACCTTAACGCCGCTCCAAACAGAATTAATGGCCCTTAGAGACGCGCTATTGAAAGATCGTAGCCGCTGATCACGTGAAATATTTGTATCAGGTTTAGATATATCAGGAGAAGGCGGCGACGAGGGCGTGGAAGGTGACAGGGTGGCGCCAATTGGGGGAGCAATGATAGGGTTCGGGGCGGCGCGAGGTCGTCTCCCTTCTGTGTTTATGGTGCACCTTGCCGATTCTTGTGACTTTCCTGCCGCTACTGCTGATGATGCTACCCGACGCTCCTCACCATGGCGTTATTAGCATCATGGAGGGACGTGTGTGTGTGTGTGTGTGTTTTATGTGTATGTGTGTGTATGTGTATGTTGTTTGCTAAATGTGTTTTTTTTTTTCTTTTTTTTTTTTTTTTTGGTCTGTTTTCGTTCATTTGGTGGATTCTATATATATTTTCTCTCTATGTGATTGGTGGAGGATATAAGTGGATGCTGGACTGTATGTAGATTCATGTGGAAGGTAGGAATATGGATCACTGGACGGGAGACGAAGAAAAGATGTGAACTGGGCGGGAAGGAGGACTGGGTGGAAGGCGGGCGGGCGGAGGGTGTTAGCGGGAGGAAGTTGTGGGCGGTTTGGCGGGAGGAAAGTGCCAGTGAGGGAGAGTGTGAGGGGAGGGGGGGCGGGGGGGGGGGGGGGCGTCGACGGTCAATAGCACGGCTAATCTTCAGTAATGGGCGAGAGTGGCGGTGCCAGACTGGCCTAAACGGCACTCAAGACTGTGGCACCTTGGATGGATCGCCCACACCAGGAGGAGGAGGAGGAGGAGGAGGAGGAGGAGGAAACTAGCAAAGGGGAAAAATGAGAAAATGTAATGGGGAAAATGAAGGAATGTGACGTAAAGGGTTAGTGGAAATTTTGTTGGTATAGTATTATTATTATTATTATTTATCATCTTTATTATTATCATTATCATCATTATTATTATTATTATTATTATTATTATAGACAACATCCATTTCCACTTCCTCCTTCCCTCACACCATACATGTATACATCCACACGCACACATACACACACTCCCTTCGAGGTAATAACTAAACATTCGGGAGGAGAAGAAGAAGAAGAAGGAGGAGGAGGAAGAGGAGGAGGGGGAGAGGATCTTTACGAGGGGGCGTCTCAGGGGGTGTGGGTGTTGTTCTTTGGCCACGGTGACGAAGGGGATGTCCAGGGGCGCCTTCATTAGGGGTCGTTAGTCCCTGGTTTCTTATGTAAAGGTTCAGGGGAAGTTATGGCCATGAGCTGGATGTAGTAGTAGTAATAATAATAATAATAATAATAATAATAATAATAATAATAATAATAATAATAATAATAATAACCATAACAAATTCATAATAACCTGTAGTAATGTTCGCTGACGACATGTGTTC
>JAXIVD010004439.1:27500-35947 GCA_036785275.1 Cancer borealis | reverse complement strand
CGGAACTCAACCTTTAGGCCACGAGCAGAGTTTTGTACCACAGAGCCACCCGGCCCCTGTCCATATAAAGGAGCCCCACCTCTTTCTCTACGTCTGTTAACAATGAAACGGCCAATTTCACTGCTCGTTCCACTACCTCTCCAGTTGAAATTTCTTGTTAGCTTTCACCTTGCCCTCCTGCTTCCTTACGTGTACTTACCTGCTCCCCTGACCATTACCGCGACTCGTAAGCGAAAGGTGCTGTGTTCAAGGTTAAGTTCTCAAAAAACTATTTTACAACTCAAGAAATTATACCAGTAGGCGCACATGGGCCCAAACGAGTACATTTAAGGCAAATTAAAGTTCAAACGCCGACAACCCTGAAATTGCTCCAAGTTGGAATTGGTGCTGAAGAAATGTAAGGAAAACAAACAGCAGCGTGTTGTTAGGAGCGTGATGGGGGTCTTTTACTAGTGTATGTTAGGAAGGGAAAGGAGAAGGATATGGTGTGAGAGAGGATGATGGTGCTGTTCTTGTTTGGAAATTGTGATGGCATTGATGATGATGATGATGAAGATGATGATGATGATGATGGTGTGATACTATTGGTGAATTTCTTGACATTGTTGTATGTTGTGATAGTGGTGATGACGGTGAGATTCCGAGGCAAGACCAATTAACGCCTTCACTACATAACAACTTGACGACATCGTTAGACGTCACCCGGAACACAAAGTAATTACAGGAAACACATAACAAACAGGTTGATGACCCATATTGTTTTAAAGGCTTGGAATAGCTCCGAGGTGATGGTAACAGTGGCTGTGTGACGGTGGTGTGTCATGACTGGTGGTGATGCAGTGTGACGTTAATGGCTGTGGCGATGGTGACTGGTAAATGTGACAGTGATTGTTACGGTGAGATAACTGTGACGGAGGTAACTGTTGGTGGAAGAGGTGTGACTGTGTGAGAGAGAGAGAGAGAGAGAGAGAGAGAGAGAGAGAGAGAGAGAGAGAGAGAGAGAGAGAGAGAGAGAGAGAGAGAGAGAGAGAGAGAGAGGGGAGAGTACTGTGCAGCTGCGATTTTGGTGTTAGAAGATCTGCAAGGATGATGATGCTCTTGTAGGAGGAGGAGGAGGAGGAGAAGGAGAAAAAAGAGATGGAGGAGACCAAACACAAGGTTGTCCCCAAAGTCGTGAGTGTTCCGTTGAAAACACCACCACCTCCACCACCACCACCTCCACCACCATCACCACCACCACCACCACTTCTACTACCACCACCACCACTACTTCCCTTTACACTCTTTCTCCTCCATTACTTCCTTACCAACACCCAGCACTGTTACATTCCCTTCCCAACGCCACTTCCCACCATCAATTAGTTTCTCCACTTCCACTCCACTTGTATAACTGTTTTCCACTATTTCCTTTTTCCCACCAATACCACCATCCCTTCCACCGCTTCCACATCACCACTGCTGCTCACCACCAACACCACTACCATCACCACCACCATCACTACCAACACCACCACCACCACTACCATTACCATTACCATTACCACTACCACCACTACCATCACCACCACCACGTTTGTCGGTCAGTCCATTGTTCGTTACGGTTCCTCATGAATCCTCTCATGTTCCCTTTCATCATGCTGGTCACACGCACACGCACACACACACACACACACACACACACACACACACACACACACACACACACACACACACACACACACACACACACTCGTGATACAGACACATGACCGTGCAAGTGGCAATCCTTTTGGGGTCCGGACAATTATATGTATACGTGAGACTTTAATTGTGTGTGTGTGTGTGTGTGTGTGTGTGTGTGTGTGTGTGTGTGTGTGTGAGAGAGAGAGAGAGAGAGAGAGAGAGAGAGAGAGAGAGAGAGAGAGAGAGAGAGAGGTTAGAGGGGAACGAGGTATAAGGCTTCATGTCGCTGATTGCCATATTGTGCAGAAAGGATCCTGTAGCAGCAAGAAAAAAAAAGACAGGAAGAAGCAGCCATTTCAGACTCAGCATTCTTTCCATCCATGACGAAGCTTGATGAATAAACGGAGAAGAATGATAGTGGAGCGTCTCTCTCTCTCTCTCTCTCTCTCTCTCTCTCTCTCTCTCTCTCTCTCTCTCTCTCTCTCTCTCTCTCTCTCTCTCTTCGATTTTTTATGAAGAAACCCGTTTTCCCTTGCCTTCTCTTGCTATATTCCAACTTTCTTCTTTTCTTAATATTCCGCAGATTCCAGATTCAAAGATTCAATCCAGATTAAAGTATGTGCGTGTGTGTGTGTGTGTGTGTGTGTGTGTGTGTGTGTGTGTGTGTGTGTGTGTGTGTGTGTGTGTGTGTGTGTTGGTGACGTTATTTCCTCCTTCATTACTAGTGCCTTCTTGGGTGGTTGATGATAGGCCAGTGTGCTGCCAGTGTTGGTTGGGGACATGTATGTTATTATGGGCTTACCTCTGGTGTGGCGTGACTGAAGGGAGGCTCGGGAAGGGCTGGTCTGAAGGGAGCTAAGACAGGCAGGAAACAAGAGAAGGGTGGGGCTTCCGGGGGTGGCATGTCAGAGAGGAGCAGAGGGAGGCAGAAGTGGGTCAAGGAAGAAAGGAGAGAAGAAAGTAAAGAAGGAAGAGTTTAAAGGCCAAGGAAGGGAGGAAGAGAAAGAGAGTGAGGTAAGGGAGGTGCCAGTGGGAAAAAGTGGAAGAGGAGGAAGCGGAGAAAAGAAGAAGAGTATAAGCAGAGAGGATTTAACCTGCCAGAGGATAGACCAGAGGGATGAATCACGGGAGGAAGGTAGAGAGAAGGTAAAAGAAAGGAAAGAAGAGATGGGTGAAGAAAAGGATGGAACAGGAGGATTTTAGAAAGAGAGAAGGATGGAACACAAGGAAAGACTGACAAGTGGAAGAAGAAGGTAAGAGAAGAAAAATAGAACACCCTCGCCTGGCCATGTTTAGAATCTTGTTACGATTTATTTTTTTTCTTTCCTCATTTTCATTTTTGTCGTGTTGTTCATCAGAGTCATTTTTTAGATTATTTTGTAACCGCAACCTCTTTATTTTCTTTAATTTTTCTCCCTCCTGACCTAACCCAACACACTTTCTTTCCATTTTCCATTCCATTCCCTCGCTCTCTCCCTCCCTTCCTACCTCCCTTCCATCTCCCTACTTCCCTTCCCTCTCCCCCTCTTTCCGCCCGTTTGGTCGTCTCTCCCTCCTCACTTTTGCTCTTTCCTTCCTCGTTTCTTTCTTTTCTTCTTTCCCTTCTCTCCCTCGTCGTAAAACTGCCACGTTATTTTGTAGTTTACTTATTCGCATATATTGAAGGTAGGGACGGATGCAAACACACACACACACACACACACACACACACACACACACACACACACACACACACACACACACACACACACACACACAAGAATTGATAGCTAACCGAAATCGACTATCCGTGTCAAGTTAGAATATTACTTCACACTGCATTAACGCCAAAGCTGCCACGCTGTGATCCACTTGAACCTCCTCTTCCTCCTCCACTTCTTCCTCCTCCTCCTCCTCCTCCTCCTTTTTCTCTTCCTACTTCTCCTCCTCCTCCTCCTCCTTCTCCTCCTCCTCCTATTCTTTCTTTTCAATTGTAAGGAATATAAAAGGAGTCACAGTAAATGTTTTCTTCTTTTATTTACTCCCCTCCCTTATGTCTTTTTGGTCTTATACTTTAGCCGTATTCTGAATCCTTTCTTTCATATGTATATTTCTATTTTTATCTTTATTTTTTGTTCGTTTATTCCCATCCTGTTCCTTTTCATTGGTCATTGGTGTTTATTCTCAGTTTTTTTTCTTCAGACATTCATACATACACTTTTTGCTCCACAGGCCTTACATCATTCGTCTGCTGCATTAAATAGTATATACTCACAAATCCAATACATGCTTTCTTTAAGTAATTATCTATGATTTTCAGACATCATGAAATCGTAACCCTTTTGTTTATTGATAATGTATTCATATGGTGAGACACGGCATAGTAAACTTTCCTTTCCCCCTCCTCCTCCTCCTCCTCCTCCTCCTCCTCCTCCTCCTCCTCCTCCTCCTCCTCCTCCTCCTCCCTGCTGAACAAACCAAATGCATTATTTCAGAAGCGAGAGCCGCGCTGCATTATTAGGGACGTTTGCGAACCTGGCGAGACGGCAAGCTGTGTATCGTGTGTGTGTGTGTGTGTGTGTGTGTGTGTGTGTGTGTGTGTGTGTGTGTGTGTGTGTGTGTGTGTGTGTGTGTGAAAGAGAGAGAGAGAGAGAGAGAGAGAGAGAGAGAGAGAGAGAGAGAGAGAGAGAGAGAGAGAGAGACAGAGACAGAGACAGAGACAGAGAGAGAGAGAGAGAGAGAGAGAGAGAGAGAGAAGGAGAGGGTGGCTATTGACCTTGACTTTATCCCCAAAATTACTTTAACAATATTTTAGGAACACTTGCCATTTCTTAAACCTCGCTTGGCCTTCCGTAAACCAGAAAGCCCCCAATCCTCTTCTTTTCCTCCTCCTCCTCCTCCTCCTCCTCCTCCTCCTCCTTCTCCTCCTCCTCCTCCTCCTCCTCCTCCTCCTCCTCCTCCTCTCTCTCTCCTAAGTTCCTGCGCCCCGTCTAATATCGGATGCCATGCTTATATATACTCACGCACACACGCGGACCCTCACGCTGCTACCAATATTTTTTTTAGTCTCCTCTCTTTCTTTCTTTTCCTGTCGCGCTGCAGTTAGCAACGCTGTAAATACACTCCAGCACACTTACACACACACACACACACACGCGCACACACACACACACACACACACACACACACACACACACACACACACACACACACACACACACACACACACACACATACATACACAAGGTTATACGTTTAATGATATTTTGCAAAAGAAAAACAGGAATATACTTAAAGTAAATAGTATAAATGTTATGTTGAAATACTCACGCTAGGAATCACTTCACTGTGTATGCTCAGAACACAGTGGTGAGAAGGAACAAGGAACGAAAATATTTTTGGAACCACTCTTGCTACCGAGACAAGGCTTTTGAGGTACGTGCTGAGAGAGAAGCATTGGGGAAGGAAGGTGGGAAGCACAAATTAGATGAAGAAAGCAGATAGACACAGCAAATAATACATAGCACAATAGATGGGTTGGTTATAACAAAGCTATAAGTAAGAGTAAGGAAGCAGGAGTGTAAAGCAAAGGTTGACAAAAGGTTTACTGCAAAGGAGAAGCGAGGCCGTGGTCTGCTGTGGATAAAGAAGTAGAGATGAGACTTCGTACGTTTTTTTTCTTTCATTATAGTTTTCTGAGCAGAGACAGATGGAAAAAGTGCATTAAATATGAGAAATAATATGAAAATAGTTAACAGAGGGAAGAGAGTGATTGACTGATTACAAAAACTAGGGTTGGAAGAGAAACTAATCCTTTGTTTCTGAAGTGTCGGTGAGGCTTTATGAAAACGGATTTTAAAGCTAAGTGTCTTAGATGGGCAAAAATTAAGGTAATGACGAAGCAACAATTAACTACCTGATTATTTCACTTCATTAGTGCCAGAATTAAGAAAAGTCATTAAAAAAGTTGATCTATTACCACTAAGGCTATTTGAGGCTTATTAAGTGAGGATTTTTAGAACAACTTATGGAGGGAAACACTTACATTCATGACGAGATAATTTTTTGTTTCTCTTTCTTTCTTTTTATCTCTCTTTCTCACTCTCTTCCTCTCTCTCTCTCTCTCTCTCTCTCTCTCTCTCTCTCTCTCTCTCTCTCTCTCTCTCTCTCTCTCTCTCTCTCTCTCTCTCATTCGTAGTATATAACAGTGCCATGGGCGGTCCTTCATTAATCAGTGGGAGGAGGAGTTGGCCAATAGTCGTTGATGCAGACAGTTAATTCATTAGTCCCTTAATGAATCGTTCCTTCACCTGGCAAGTAATTCTAAATGATGAGGGATAACATGGTGTTGTCAGGAAATAGTTAAAGATGTGCTGTGTTTGTTTCGCAGTAGTATGTGCATGTGCAGGTGTCTGTATTATCCTGATTATTTTTTTCTTGTTATACACAGGCATCACAAAGAAATCAAGTTAATAAATACGAAAGTTCTTTGTGGGGTTATACAAATTTATGTAAAATAAAAAATAAAAAAGAGCAAGTAAATTTTTAAGATTTATGTGGCAGAAACGTTGTATCGTGGACCATTTACTTTCCTTCTTGTATTAAAAATTAACTCTGGCCTTGAATTCGTCGTTTTCCTTGCATAAACCTCTCTTATATGATGTAAGGTTATTAAATTACCTCATAACGCCCTTCACGGCTGCCTCTCCTGCCGTGGACCATTTTTCTTGCAGGCTAATGAACTATCACAATCTAGTGTTCATTTTCGTCACTTTTTCCATCGTTGCTCAAGCTCTTTAAGGCAGATTACAACTCACCGCCTCATGGCCACCTTACTTACGAAAAATCTGGCAAAATTCCAGCGTCAAGTAAGAAAAGATAAACATTCTGGATTTTCTTTTCCCATCAAAGTTGGAACTGAAGCAAAGTTGGTGTTGGAATGTATGATGTAAGTAGGTAAGGTTATGGTGATAGGTTGCTGTCTGTGGTCCGTGGCTAATGTTTTCGTGTTACTGGTGGGATATATATTGTTGTTGTGGAAGTAGTAGTAATGTTGATAATTGCGGTGGTGATGGTAGTGGTAGTAGTGGCGGTGGTGATGGTGGTGATCGTAGGTAGTAAGTGTAGCAAGGATAAATTTTGCCTCAGTATTGCCTGATCGCCTATATCTTCCACCCTGTCTCATTCATCCTTTCGTTCTTCTTGCCTTCTCATCTTCCTCCTCGTTTTCGTAGTTTACCACTTCCTGATCTCCATCTTTCTCCCCCTTCCTCCACCATGTTCTAACTCAGCTCCTCAAGGTTCATGGTCAACATAATGCCAGGGAGGGTTGGTTGGCGTTAAGCTATTGATCCTTCGAGGAAACATTATTTAACGCCTCACACCTTTACGGCCGTTCCCAGAGAGGACCCACCGATGACGCCTGGCAATAGCTCCCTCGGGCCACTCCACCTTGATGACGACGTTCACGAATTTTGTATGAGTCTTCCTCACTTTAGCTTGTGTTGCCTCCTGCTGCTTCTCGTGGCTCCCTTTAGGTTCTTGATTTTGCTTTTGTTCTTGAGACTTATTTGAGATACAGCTGCAGGTGTTTGTGTTGTTATTAGTTTTAATGGTTTCTTTATCCGTGAACAGTTTCTTTAAGAATGGAGACGTTGATGTAAAATTTTATCTCGTTATTGTAGAAAATGTTCCCACATCTCATCTTCTTTCTCATCCTTGTATTCAGTCTCATTATCATTGTTGTTGTCCTCCTCCACTTCCTTCTCGTAATCCTCATCTTCCCTTTTCTCTTCTTTTTCCTCTTCCTTCTTTCACAGCCTCTATGACTCCGTACCTCGTCACCTCACTGTGTCCCTTATCCCTCCTCTGCAGCCCCACACACTTCTCTTCCTTCACGACTCTTCTTCCTTCTCTCCTTCACACCCCTCAGCGCCGGAGTTATGGTTGAGCATCAGGCGTAAGTTGGTGGGCGGGAAGTGGAGGAGACTCAAGGGGCCTTCAGGGTCTCTGGTGTGTGCTGACTAGTGGTGGTGGTGATGCGTAGAGAGAGGGAGAGTGTGTGTGTGTGTGTGTGTGTGTGTGTGTGTGTGTGTGTGTGTGTGTGTGTGTGTGTGTATGTGTGTGTATGTGTATGTGTGTGTGTGTGTGTGTGTGTGTGTGTGTGTGTGTGTGTGTGTAACGTTATTTGTATGTATTTCTTTTTACTGTTGCTGTCTTTCTTAATTGTTATTTATCAAACAATAAAAATAAATATATCTTTCCGGTATATTTATTCCTCGCCAAGGTTTCAGTAACAGCTGTTTACCACACAAAGGAAGAAATAATCGTCTTTTACGGTGATTGTCGGTTAAGGCATTTAAATAATTACGTCATCCTTCACCATTTTCTCGGTCAGTATGTACCCTCGTGCAACCCTTCTGGCCATTCGTCTCCAGCTTTTACCGTAATGATGCAAGAAGAACGTTCCTGTTGCTTCCACCTTAAACTTTATGTCTGAGCTTTCTTCCCATGGCGTTCGTCCCCGGCGGCTCGCGTGTCAGTTCCCACTAACTCTCAGGCGTTATGGGCACCTGTAAAGCACTTCTGGACGGGCCATCACGTAGGCGTCGCTTTATCTGTTGTTGAATATTTGCAAACAGAAACAACCATTAGCTCCAAGTGAGGTCATTATGTGTTCCCAGGACAACGATCACATCATATTCTTGAAAAAAAAGGAAAAGTACCGAGGAAATACGAAATGTAAATATATAAATTGATGAAATAAGTTGACATTTAACCAAAGAAAGGAAAACATAATATTTTAA
>JAXIVD010004439.1:17500-22500 GCA_036785275.1 Cancer borealis | reverse complement strand
GCTTTTTTCTGCATTATTCCCCAATCACCCTTTCACGCTCTTTTTTTTTCCTTTCCCTTCCTTACTATCTCGTATATCTTTAATCTCTCTCACCCGCTCCTCTTCGTAATCTTCAACTTCTTCCTCTAACTCTTCTCCCTCTTGTTTTCCCTTTTCCCCCAAATCTAATTAGTTTTCTTTCAGCTCTCTTGACTTCCTCCTCCTTTTTTTTTTTATCATTATCTCCTTTCAAGAAACCCACTTGTGGCGCTTTTTTTCCATTATCCTTCACCATGTCTTACCTCCTTGCTGAACCATCTCGACTCCTTCGCCGCTGCCTCCACCCACATCTGTCTATAAGTCTTCCAAATCTTAACATAGATTCTTGGTGGGGCAGAAATCAGTATTCCCATTGGTCCAACGCTGCCTGTCTACGTGAACTAGCCAGTTAGAACTTGATGTACATAAGTAAAAGGAATATAACATGCTTTAACGAAATTTGGCAGAGTTGGACCAATGGGAATACTGGATTCTGCCCCACCAGGAATATATGTTAAGATTTGGAAGACTATAGTAATCTTCCTATAGTTTAGTGATAACATAAAACAGGTCAGTCATCCTGTAGTGCCTCATTATCTTGTTGAACACCTTGCATCGCCTCAGCTTGGTACCTGCTTAGATGGTAAGGGTTTTTTAAGGTTTAAATTCGTGCTGATCTGTTAGTGCGGTCCCGTCACTCTTCTCACTTTCACCATGACGCCCGTCCATCACTCTTCTCCGTACACACACACACACGCGCACACACACACACACACACACACACACACACACACACACACACACACACACACACACACACACACACACACACACACACATGCACAAACACACACATACACACACACACACACACACACACACACACACACACACACACACACACACACACACACACACACACACACACACACACACAAAGGTTAGATGTGCGCTTCCTTGATTACAGGTGAACGTTCTTCTGTACCACCGAGGGAGAACTTGTAGCATTAAGAAGAGAAAGAGACAGTGGGTGAGCGCCACGAACTGTAAAGATAATGAGATAATGTAAAGCATCGCAATTTTCAGGCAGAGATGAACATTAAGAAAAACTGATAACAAAAGAAAAAGAAATGGAAAATGAATTTAACGTTAATTAGACGACATTACGGAAGATGAGTTTTCTAATCTTTCGAAATGGTACGTTATTATTAAAGAGTTTTGTCAGATGTCAGGAAGTGGATGACGCAAGGTAAAAGGTTGACGCAAGGTTGATGTACAGTCGTTGGCAAATACTAACGATTGACTGACACCCTCACGACTACACGCTACTTTGAAGACTGTCTTACTGAGGTCCCAAAAGTGTTCGTCCTTGTATATAAAAAAAAGAACGATGGAAAGTATACAAAAAAGTTTGGGTTTGGTGAGGTGGAGTTTGAAAATAAAAGGTAGAGATAAGAAAAGTTAACCTAGAACAGTTTAGTGATTTTTTATGGACTAACTTACAAATTGGAGGTGAAGTTATAGAATTGTTTGGAAAATGTGGAAATCTTTGAAGATAAACGATTTTCTTTTTCAGAATATCTACGAAGCAATTAAGAATTCAAAAGTTAGGACATACTTGCATATATGAAATAGTATATGTGTTAAAAAAAAAAAAAAGACGGAGCGATGTGTGAAGTTAATTAATTACCGAAAGTACTGCAGAGTTTTATTTTTTAAAGTGATTAGAGTATTAGTGAGTGAGTGCAGTGAACGCAGAGAGGAGGAACAGAAGACAGACTCGTGGCTTTAAGCTCTCTCTCTCTCTCTCTCTCTCTCTCTCTCTCTCTCTCTCTCTCTCTCTCTCTCTCTCTCTCTCTCTCTCTCTCTCTCTCTCTCTCTCTCTCTCTCTCTCTCTCTTTTTCCATTAGTAAATATATTTCATAGTTAATATATCTTGTGTTAATGCAACTCCATCCTCCACAAACTCACCAAATCAGCCATTATGACTCGACTAAAGAAAGTTTTCCAAGCAATTGCAACATTTTTCTATTTTCCTGAGACACAATTTTTTCCGTCTACAAATTAAATGTTTACAATCTAGGTGTAAGAGTCACAACTTTACTCCCCTCGCTCTCTCCTCTCCTAAAAGTGTTTCTCTCCCTCTCTCCATCCTGGTTTGACTGAACATACTTTTTCTCCACCTCCCTCCCGCCACCACCCTCCACTCCCCTCATACTACATACCTTTCCTTCCCTTCCTGCACTCTCAAGTATAGTCGTTTTTCTTCCTTCCTCTTTCTTCCATACATCCTTTCAAATATGTGTTTCCTCATCTCCCTTAAATATATTTCCCTCAATACTCATGTTCATCCCAATCTCCTCCCTTTATCCTCATAACTCACAATTTTCCCCTTTTCTCCCTTAATCACTTACTGTCTCCCCGATCTCCTGTCTTTCCCATCCCTCCCTTCCCTCCACTATTGATCTATCTCCCATCCTTTCCCCCACCACACTCCCCTACCAGGCTATAACTATTCCTCCCTCCTCTCTCTGATATGTTCCTCTCTCTTCCACAACTATTTTTTCTCTCCACTCTCCTTTTAAACTCCTCTCCTTCCCACTTCCTTCATCCAGTGTTTCTCCCTCTGCATCCTTCATCACCTCGCTTCTCTTCTTCCGTCTTTCCTTCACTTGACCGCCTCTCTTCGTGCTTCCAGTGCTTCCCTCTCTTCATCTTCAACCTCCAGTACCTCCCTTCTCTCCTTTTATCCTTCGCTTGACCACTTCTATTCGTGCCTTCCTCAGGTGGCTCATGGACGCCTGATCCCAGCCAGTTGTTGGGGGAGTATGAGGAGGAGACGCCTGTGCGGGACACCAACGCCTACTTCATGACGGACAATAACACCGTCATCACCGTGCAGGTCGGCACCACCGCTGCCCTCCGCTGCCAAGTGTTTGATGTGGCGGAACACGAGACGGTGAGTGTTAGTCGGGTGAAGCAGAAACGGTGAGTGCAAGTCGGGTGGGGTAAAGAGACTGTGAGTGCAAGTCAGGTGAGGCAAAGGCGTGGCCGTGAGTCGTGTGGATGCCAGGATGCGAGAGGGAAGGGGGGATAGGTAGGACTTGGCTGGTGTTATGGTATTGTGGTGTCTGTGTGTTCGGGGACAAGCTGTTCTTCTATTATTACAGAAAGATTAACTAATTATATAGGCTCAGGAAACTATCTTTATTGTTGGTATGAAGAGATAAATAACTTCCATTAGGATTATACAAAAAATTAATAAATACGTGTGTTTGCTTTGTGTTGTGTAATGATTTATGTGAAGGATCCTTAGCATGGTTACCTTTTGACTAGATTTGTTTATCGACTGAAAGAAAAATAAATCTAGCTTGAGTCATCTCATTATTTTAACTTTACATAATATTGAAAGTGTTTACGTATGTATTTTGTTTTGTTATGGTAATGGGGAATTAATGTTATAATCTGATGGAACTTTACCACAAGACCATGTGTTGACTGACGTGTGGATGGTGTAGGACAAAAACAATGTCATGGTGGAGGTGTAAAAAATATAGTAACATGTATTTTTTTCCCTCTACATATAATGATATACTTTTAGCAACCGTATTATCATATCCCCCACATGACGCTGTCCTGAACAACGTGGGAAAAATAAGGAAAAAAAAACTGACAGCTAGGTTGGGTCACACGCCCAACACAATGAGGATGCGTGTTATACATTATTGTGTTGTATATTATTCTCAAACCAAGGAATAATAACTACAGCCTAAAATTTTTTGTTCGGAGTGACGTGTGTGTGTGTTAAAGAGAGAGAAACACAAATGAAGATGAAAAAAAAAAAACTAGGGTGAGTGTGGTGATGCCTTGGTAGTGTGCTGGGTTGTCTCGTGTACCTGTGTGTGTGTGTGTGTGTGTGTGTGTGTGTGTGTGTGTGTGTGTGTGTGTGTGTGTGTGTGTGTGTGTGTGTGTGTGTGTCGTCTGATTACAGATACTGCCCATCATGACAGCCTCGCGTCCCAACAACACTGTAATCATCTCCATTGTGCACGTAATGTTATTAACACGCTAGTAGGACATTTGCTTTTTTTTATCCATACATAGTTTATTAATATTTGTTGCTGTCATAACAATAAATGTGCTGTAATTTTTTATAATGTATGGTATCGTTGTATTTTTTAAGATCTATTCATGATATACCTTATTTAAAAACTTTATTTATATTATTTTTCGCGTTGCTGTCATAAAATTGCATTAGAGAAGTGTTGATGAAAGTGTGTGTGTATGTGTGTGTGTGTGTGTGTGTGTGTGTGTGTGTGTGTGTGTGTGTGTGTGTGTGTGTGTGTGTGTGTGTGTGTGTGTTTTCTGACATGTTACCTGAGAGCCTTGGTTCGTGCCTCACCTGATAACCTGTTTAGTGTGGAGTAACTTGATTGACTTTTTGGTGCGTCACCTGATGGGATCCCTTGATGAATCCTCCATCAGGTGTCGTGGATCAGACGCCGCGACCACCACCTGATCACCGTCGGGACCAACACCTACGCCAACGACGAGAGGTTTCAGGTCACCTACTCCGAGAAGGCACAGGTAACGCTCTTTGTTTGCTCTTAAAATCTACTTACTTATGACGGGAAAATGTTTGAGCTAAGGTTAAGTTTTCTTGTTTAGTTTTATATAAAGTTAGAGAATATCTGGTGTCCTATGCATTGAAACTGTGTATAGTAAAGAGTAAAACTGCTATTACAACATCCTTCTTATGGGATTGACATGTTTTGTAACTGATGATAAAGTGGTGATGAATGAAAAATAGAGAAAAATTATGAAAAGATACTTGCAACACATACATAACTCATACACATCACAAAAGCACACAGGCAGGCACTAGACGGTCCTGCATTGAGGTGATATTTAGCACCTCGCCGCTAAACTTCCTTCTCGAGCCTGACTGAGACCGGAATTGAGGCCTCGTTTACAGGCTTTGA
>JAXIVD010004439.1:12500-15000 GCA_036785275.1 Cancer borealis | reverse complement strand
CTGGTTGGTTCGGGTCACTGTCCTACATATCAATGGAAATCAGATGCGAATTGCTGTTTTATGGAGTTGATTACCTCATTTACATTAGTTTTGTTTTGCTGGGTTTGTATCCCTTCTCTTTTCCCTCCTCCTTGTCGTCTGTCATATAATTAAACTGCAACAGCAAAAGCAATAACGATGAAACGCTACAACAACAACAACAACAACTACTACTACTACTACTACTACTACTACTACTACTACTACTACTACTATTAGTTCTTCTACTATTACTACCATTATAATTGCTTTCAACACGCCCTGTAACTCAGCTATTACTACTACTATAAATGTGATCACTATTACATTACTACTTCTGTAACTATTACTTTTCAGTGCAACATTGAATCACGTTCCCCTCCTCACGTCCTTTACAGATAACAGTGGTAAACCGCTTGGGTGAGAGTGAGTTGCAGATTTCCCAGGTGACGAAGGCAGACAGTGGTAATTACACCTGTCAGCCTGCCAACGCTCGCCCAGCCTCTGTCTCCCTCCACATTATCACAGGTACGAAGCCATAGGTCACCTTTACTTTAAGATACCTGTCACCTCGCCTTTCCCCACCCACACTTGTCCTGCACTTTCCAAACATACCTGTGATTTCGCCTTCCCTCACCCGCACCTGGCCTCAATTTTATATATTCCTTGGTTTCCGGTGCTTGTATTATCTAATTTTCGTTATTTTCTTTGTCATTTGATATTTTGTAAGTTCGTCGATGGCCAAGTAATTTGTGCTTCCTGCCTTTCAGAGTAATTGAAGGAATGCGGGTTATTTTTTGTCACACTGTTTGCTCGCACTTCAAGGACATACATTATAATTTGAGGTGACATTTCCAGTTGCAAGCGTCCCTCTGTCAGTCTTCCCTCTCGGACGACAGTTTTGTGGTGGAATAAGTTTGAGTTGGTCACCATACCAAAGAATGTGAAGACCAATTAGCTTTTGTAGCATCACTGGTTGGCAAGACAAAATCCTCTTCTTAAGTGTGTACACATATGCAACACGCAAGGCTCCGCAACTGGAAAATCAAACTATGAAGAAATTTCTTTACCTTTTGTCCAAATTGAAGAAAAAAAGTCCTGCTTCTAGCTTCGTATTCCTGTTGCAGCACATATGGTGTAGACATGTTTTCTAGGCCTTATATATGTTATTTAAGGTGTTATTTTCTATATAAGTTTACGAATAGTCAATTGTATGTGTGCAATAATGCATGTGAATGTTCACTTTGGAGGAGTATAGTTATGCTTAGAATCTTAAAGATCGTCCGGGCCAACTGATACTTCCCCACCTTAGATAGTCATTCAGAAGTACCTCCTTGAAGAAGATGCTTAGAATTAGTGGCTCATCAGCTGTGATAACAGTATTCCTGACGCCATATATGGGAGATGAATTGTTGAGATGTGGAGAGGAAGGCTAGTTTGTGTAATTGTTTTAACTCACGTTCCACTTCCTCCACTGTCATTTCAAAATGAGTGCACGAGTAGTAGAGGTGTTGACACATGTAATGGGCGTATTAACACTGAATGAGCCGAAATCTGCATCAAGGCAATATGTAATCACGCCTCGCTAAACATCGCTCCTCACCACACATGACGTCAGGAACACTACCAACATTTGTCTCACAATCTGGAAGCTGTCTTTTTTCTAGACGGGGAACTATCATGTCTAGTGAGTGACGTTAACTCTGTCACGTAACCTTATGCTATTTCTTCCTTCCTCAAGGCGAGACGCCGGCAGCGATGCAGAGGGCAAGCGCTACTGAGGTGCAGTACCGCCTCAGCATGGCTCTTCTTTCGTCCCTTCTGGCGCTGGTGGCATTGTAAGTGCGTTGGAAGCTCCCTTTGCCCCGCCTCACAGCTCCCTTGGTGCTGAAGACTCCTCGGGCGGCTCCCAACCCCACAGCGAGCCTGCGCTCCCACGTACACGAAGATGGTCGTGCTGAGTCATATCATGTGGTGGCTGTTGTGGTCTGGCAGCGGTGGGTGAAGCTGTGGCAGTGTTCAGGTAGTAGTGTGCAGCGGTGGTCTCATAGATGTGCGTGGCGAGAATGTTCAAGTGCATCATCACCATCGTGTTAGCGATGCTAATGGAGGACTTGCTGCCACGAACGTTCGTCAAAACCAGGCAGCCGTCCGGTTCGCGTGTGAACTGCTTGTAGAGAGACGCGAGACTGTATTACTTGCAGCTTCGTTTAGGAGAGTGTCCTCGTAAGAGTCGGAACACATCATTCGTGTGCGTGGACGCTCCACTTACCTGGATGTTGAGCTTCATTATAGATGTTCGATGTGTTGCTGTGATGCAGCCCCGAGCACCCGAGGCTCCCGGTGCCGCGTGTAAAGGGCAGCGGTCCAGGTGTGGGTCAGGGCTACCCTTATTCATGGGACTCTTATTGATAGGATAAATGAACGGGGAAACTTTATCGTTTTACTGTTTACGGCAATGTTTGATCCACACGTTGAATAT
>JAXIVD010004439.1:5000-7500 GCA_036785275.1 Cancer borealis | reverse complement strand
ACACACACACACACACACACACACACACACACACACACACACATACACACACACACACACACACACACACACACACACACACACACACACACACATACACAGAGGAGTACGATGTGCAAGAGATGTATTTAACACTGCGGCAGTAATGATGACTGGTTGCATAATTTTGGTTGTGATGTTAGTTTACTATAATAGTACACACAATTAGGGATTCTATGAGTTTGAATTTATTTTCGTGTATATATGCTCATGGTAATTTTAGATTGATTCAATTCGTTGTAAGAAGAAAAAGAACACCGCCTTTGATCTCGCACCTCGATTCTTTTCCTGCTATTGACACCCATTGTCAGCGGCGGAATATGTTCTTTCCTCTCCTGACTTTCTGCCCACGTCCTGGTCTTTCATTCGTCTCTTGCAGTTTACTTAAGAGCAATTTATTTTGTTTTCATTCTGCTTTTGCCTTTTCTTAGTTCTGTCACGCCCAGCAACTGTGCCATCCCCAGCACATCATTCCTTTCCCTCTCCAACGCACAAACATTTGATTCAATTGTCGATACTTCCCCGCGGTCAGCACATTTAGAGGATTGGCAGCGGTGATAGTTTTTAGTTCTGTCTCTCAACGTGTACCCATGGATAGCATTACTTGGCTTTAGTGTCGCACAAATACCTTGAAATCATCAGTGAGAGAAGTATAATGATAGTTTCATCGTTTGGTTATGATTCTAGGAAATGGTTTTGGTGCTGAAATGAACGTCAATGTTGTTGATGGAGAAAAACTTAAAAGATTTAGAGAAGATACACTGGTAGGGATGCCGAGACGTCCTGACACAAGGTCATTGGCATCGTTCCCGAAGATGTGTCAGCCGTAAAATCTGGCTCCTGCCGCCGCCCGCAGAATGAAAGTCCCTGTTAAGAATTCATGAATTCTGTTCCGTTATCCCAAAAGACTTTACCTTTTCTTTCAAATTTGCTGCCTCCCCACCCAAAAGCCATTTAAAACACACACACACACACACACACACACACACACACACACACACACACACACACACACACACACACACACACACACACACACATACACGGTGTTACTCAGTAATTTCTTTCTCACGTATATCACCATCTACTAACTGATTCGTTTGTCCCTTCACTTCCCGGTCACTCGTTAAGCTCCTTCCCCTTCACAGTAATCCCCGGAGATGTTTTCCCGTCCTGCTCACTGCTCGCTCACCACTACCAATCACATACACACGGCCCTATATATGTACTATGCAATCGCAATAAAGGATAACGAAACACTCCACTACTAGTCAGACTCCCAGGCTTGTTATGAGTCTACGTTTATGAGGGTAAAAGAGAGATAACAACATCTCCCCTACCAGCTCAACGCAGTCTTGTTAGGCTCAAAGTAAGGTCAAGTGTTACATGCCTCCGAATCTTTCTTCTGACAGTTGTCCGCTAACTACGGGTCTCATTTTTATACCAGATATCCATTATGTGAAAAATAAGCAAAATGGAAAGGGAAAAGACGTTCAATTGTAGTTACAATCACACACTTGTACAGAGAGCAAGAGTAAAAAAGATGAATGTGATTTCTATTGGTATGCGATCCCTTTGGTACACTCCCTACACCGCCCTTCCCTACCTTACTGCCTAGACCCTCGTGTGCGATAGTGCCAGCATACATACTACCTAACTGACTGTCTGACTCAACTGCATACACACACGTGCCGGCTCGCTCAATATGGCAACCCTGCAGGAAATTGACTCCAGCAAAATTCACGGGTCATTGCTTGTCTGTGTTGCACAGTGAAAACAACATCCATTCCCGGCATATATACACACAAACACAAACACACACACACACACACACACACACACACACACACACACACACACACACACACACACACACACTCTAACTCTCTCTCTCTCTCTCTCTCTCTCTCTCTCTCTCTCTCTCTCTCTCTCTCTCTCTCTCTCTCTCTCTCTCTCTCTCTCTCTCTCTCTCTCTCTTTCCTTCTCTCTCTCTCTCTCTCTCTCTCTCTCTCATATCCTTTCCCCGGACACAAAACATGACCAGTGTCTGAATAGAGTGAACGCGCGCGATGAAAACGGTGGGTGGTAAAATAGTGATGATATAGATGTAACCCAACTTCATAGGAGAACGTAACATCCTCTGGGCCATCACCGGGGCACGTAAAGGGGGGACGCAGTGGCCCATTTTCCCTGGATTAAGTTTTTTTTTCCTGGAAGGCTTCTCCTGTGGTTCTGTTGTCACGTTCACTTCGTCTACTTTTGATGGTCGCTTCATGGTAATAGTGATGAAAGTGACGATGATGTGAATTGTGATGGTGGTGGTGATGGTGGGGTGGTGGTTTGGTGGTGTGGTGGTGGTTTGGTGGTGGTGTGGTGGTGGTGTGGTGGTGGTTTGGTGGTGTGGTGGTGGTGTGGTGGTGACCGTAAACAATCAGCTGCATATTGAAAGGGAGAAATTGAT
>JAXIVD010004438.1:0-32500 GCA_036785275.1 Cancer borealis | reverse complement strand
GTGTGTGTGTGTGTGTTGATGATTAAGTTGAGTGTTTTGAGTTCAATTCTTGGTTGTATATCTCCTCCATCATAATTTTCCTATTTTCACTTCCTTGTTTTCTTTTATTTTTTTTATATCCTTCCTTCCTCCTCATGCGTGACTGACTATTGCTGATTTTTTTTCCTTCCGGTATGTGGTTAAGACGCAGCCGAGCAGTGTGTAAGTAGTAGTAGTAGTAATAGTACACCTAGACCCATAGTAACAGTCAAAATAACATCAACAATAGGCTGCCTTGTGTAGGTGAACTAGCCTTTTGCAACCTCATTATGTTCTTATATTCTTAACGTATCCTAACACTTCCTCCTCCTCCTCCTGCAGGTGATCGCGTTGGTATGCGGGGTGATCACAGCCTTCCTGATGGTGCTGGCTCTCGCCTCCTCGGACTGGCTGCTGGCGGTTGGGTGGCGGCAAGGTCTATTCGAACACTGCGTAGAGCCAGGAGCACCTAAGCCTCTGCCATTCCAGATAAATGCAGAGCCAGGATGTCATCCGGCCAGAGACGAACGTAAGTGGAGATTATGTGGGGTTTATTATTATTTTATTTTTTTATGGTGGTATGTATGGATTAATTTGTGTATACGTGTGTGTGTGTGTGTATTGGTATTGTTACAAACCCCCTGCTTCACTCCACTCTCACTCCTGTCTCCTCTCGTCACGCGCCGCCACACTGAGTGACTGGAGCGGGACTGTTCACTTACTGACACCTTTCACTCACTTTTCTGGGCACGGAACCGTTTTGGCGAGTGTAGCTTAGCGATTGTTAGCCCAAAACACTGGCGCCTAGGTGGTGACAAAAAACACTCGTTGACATTTCCTTTCCTTTACTAAACAAAACACTGGCAAGGTTACACAATTTACACACTTTAGGGCACACTCCCAGAGGCACAGAACACAACACAGTCTCAGCCTCAGCATAACCTCAACACAACAGCAGCACAGCACGTCTCAGCCTCAACACAACAGTAACACAGTACGTCAATACAACAGCACCCTCTCCTGTGTTCCTCTTCCTCCTGCTGGCTCTCTTCTCCCTTAACACACTGCTCCGGTGAGTAGCAAAGGCCCATCAACTTATCACTCTGCTTTGGCCCCAGTGTGAGACTGCAAAGGGCCAAATAAGTGCTTTACCAATGTCAACACCACTCCTTTGGTCCTTCCTCACCCAGCTGGCCTCCCTCACGCTCTCTCCGGGAAAACACCCAGCGCATCCCTTCTTCCCGCCTAAATAAGCCCGCCCAAATATCCCCGCGAAATATCCATATTCGTAACCGTATATTTGCATCTCCCTGTTAGATATGAGTGTCTGTGTTTAATGTCAGCTTGCAGGGTAAAGGGAGATGAAAACTATGCAGAAAGAATATTAGTAAAAAAAATTAAAAAGTGAGTGAATTTTAAAGCCTCCTGACAGTGGTAGTGGTAGTGGTCATCTCTCTCTCTCTCTCTCTCTCTCTCTCTCTCTCTCTCTCTCTCTCTCTCTCTCTCTCTCTCTCTCTCTCTCTCTCTCTCTCTCTCTCTCTAACTCGACCGTGACCTTGGAAACTGGGTCGCGTTGCATTTGTTTTAGCGAGTTTGTTTTTTTATTCTTTTATTTAACCTTTCACCCTGATCACCACAATTACGTTGATCTCTTAAATCCTCAACAAACCTTTATAGATTTCTACCTTTTTTTACTCTTTTCTTTATTTTTCTTGTTATCATTTACTTATTGTCTTATGGTTATTCTATTTATTTTATTAGCGTGTTTCAGGAACGAACACAACTATAATGATTATTGCAAAATGGGATTAGGACGGACGTGAAATAATATGAAATTGTTGAGTTATAGTATGTGGTCTCTCTCTCTCTCTCTCTCTCTCTCTCTCTCTCTCTCTCTCTCTCTCTCTCTCTCTCTCTCTCTCTCTCTCTCTCTCTCTCTCTCTCTCTCTCTCTCTCTCTCTAATATGACTAACACCGGTGTGACAGTTCGTTCAGTGAGTCAATATTCCAAATTGGTAACAGTGTAATACCTCGATATGCAAGCAACCATAACACTCGTACATGCAGCTCAGTCTTTTTTACACACACACACACACACACACACACACACACACACACACACACACACACACACACACACTTTTGAATGCACCTAAGCTTCACTACTTCACCTTCTAACCTCTCTCAGTGTATGTATGTTGTTTGAAGGTTACAAATTAAACGTCAAATACAGTTTTCCAGTTCATTTCTACAGCAAACACAACCACCACCACCACCACCACCAGAGTCAGTCACCCAAGGAAAGACTAATTTACTTTTTTTTTTACCGTCGTATTCTAAAGCATTGACTTGCGAGAGAGAGAGAGAGAGAGAGGGGGGGAGTTGACCTTTTAAATTTAATATGCTGCCCCAAAGTCATTAATAGACGGTTAGGGTAAACAGGATAATGGCCTAAACGTAAAATGATTAGTAATGAATAAAAGAAAAAGAATGAATGAAATTAAATAGTTTGAAAGAGAATTTTACACGAAAAATATCAGAAGAAAAATATTTACTGTGATTTACTAATTGTAAGAGAGAGAGAGAGAGAGAGAGAGAGAGAGAGAGAGAGAGAGAGAGAGAGAGAGAGAGAGAGAGAGAGAGAGAGAGAGAGATGACTTAAGAGTATTGCTTTAATATCAATTTTCCCTACCAAGTTTGTGCCCAGAATACCATAAAACGAAAATATGAAGGGTTAGAGAGGGAGAGGGAGAGGGAAAGAGAGAGGGAGAGGGACTAACGTTTGGGTGGGTGAAATAGGTAGATCAATATGCTGGAGGGATGAAGGGGAGAGAAGCAGCCAAAGATAATGTTAAGACGCCAAGCTTTCTCATGCGTGCGACTGACCTTGAGAGAGAGAGAGAGAGAGAGAGAGAGAGAGAGAGAGAGAGAGAGAGAGAATGTGTTGCATCTCAATACACTAGGTTCATGGTGCGTAACAGAATGCGATAAATACTTTGAAAAAATAATCCATGAACTTTCTAATGCAACAAAACAAAACGGGATTAACCCTTTTTCATCTTCTTTCCGATAAATATATAAGTTTAATACCGCATACAACCACTACTATTAAGCCCCTTTTTTCTTTGTCTTCTTCCCGATAAATAAATATAGAACTTTAATACCACATACAACCACTAATATTAACCTCCTTTTCCTCCTTTCTCCACAGCTTACATCATGGCCAGCGCTGCCCTGTGTGTCATCTGCTTACTGCTGGACTTCTTCGCCACCATCATGACTGGCCTTGGACTCAGCAACAATGATCCCTCCGTTAAAACACGATATTACAGGATTGCAGTCTGGGTGATGACGCTAGCCTGTAAGTGCCTATGATTGTGGTGAGGTTAAGGTGTGTGTGTGTGTGTGTGTGTGTGTGTATGTGTGTGTGTGTGTGTGTGTGTGTGTGTGTGTGTGTGTGTGTGTGTGTGTGTGTGTGTGGTCTAATATGTCTTTCTTTTCCTTCCTAACAGTGATCGCCATCCTAGTTGCACTCATCCTGTATCCTGTTTTCTTCGCGCAGGAGTTGGAACTTGGTGAGTGCCTTCGATCAGCAGGGATTAAATTCATGGCTCAAACTATTCTTCCTTGAAATCTAACTTAATAAGACGTGCAGAGGAAGCCTATAACTCTTTATTAGTATCCAGACATTCTTATAAGCCTTAGATCATTATTGTTTAAAAGAAATTATCGAATTGAGACAAAAAAGCGAAAGAGAAACAGTTAATAGATTCATCTAATACACAAATCTATCAAGGAAAATAAAATGGTTTGGTCTTCAAGTTAGAGAAAAGATTAACAGATTAACATATAACGTAAAAATAGATAGTTTGTTTTTCATGTTAGCTTCAATAGCTTGATGCAGTTTTCAAAAAAACTTTCTTTGAGCTACCTTATGTAAATCAACTGTCCTTTTGTAGCCTCCTTATTTTCTTATATTCTTATCTTCTTATGTTCCTTGTATATTGAGACCGGTTATGTTGCAGGAAACCGTACCTTGTGGGAGTTTGGTTGGGCTTACGGCGTGGGTTGGGGTTCCGCCATCTTCCTGTTCGGTGCCGTGGTGCTGCTGCTGTGTGACCAGGAGGAGGAGGAGATTTACTACAAAGAAAGGACCATCATACATGCAGAAAATGACTCCAGGTGAAGTGACAAGCTGGGTAGAAGGTGGTGATAAGTGGTTATGTGCTGGGGAAGGGTGGTAAGTGCTTATGTAGTGCACTCACTGGAGCAACGTAGAGTAAGGGGAGATCTGATTGAAGTATTTAAGTGGGTGAAGGGTTTTAATAAGGGGGATGTAGGAAAAGTTCTTACGATCAGTAGTCAGGATAGAACAAGAAATAACGGATTCAAACTAGAAAAATGTAGATTTAATAAAGAAATGGGGCAGAAATTGGTTTACAAATGGGGTGGTAGATGATTGGAATAGACTCAGTCAGCAGGTAGTTAGTGCAAAGACAATAGGGAGTTTTAAGGGTGCTACTTTGGCTTGTTATCTACAAGGAAAAGTATCTACACCGTACAGGTTTTATTTTGGAATGATATCTACATAGTATAACTTATTATAACATATATATAACAAAGATAATATAATTGAAATAGTTGGGTTAGTCTAACCTAACCTCTAGATCGCATACCAAAGTAGATGTTCGTTCTATTGAGATATAATTAAATTGAATTGGAATGTAATAATAGATGTAGGAGTATAAAGTATTATGCATTTTTTTCTAGGCAAGCTATGGTGAAATACAGTTTGATATTATAGTAATCAGGAAAATAAGGCCAGATTCGTGTTCAACATAATCTAAAACCTCATTGTACCAATTTTCATGAGATTCGGAGGTGTGGAAATTTTCATGAAATTTTGTAGGGTACACCCTTAGAATTTTTTAGATAAATCACATATTTTGAAATAACTCGAAATGTATGGGGTTTACGTAAAAGACATATATAATATAAAAGAAAGAGCAAGAGACGTTCGTTCTATTGAGCTATACTAGAACTCAATTGGAATTTAATTATAGGTGTAGGAGTGTAAAGTATTATGTATTCATTTCTTTTATAAAATTTTAATTTTCTTCATAGGTATTTGAGTTATTGAAAAGACGATGACTTTATAAGATATACATAACCAAACTCCATAACTTTACTTCTATGCAATTTTCCTTTAAGACTAATATTTACGTAGTAAAATGGGAAAACCTTTTTCGACCTCAATTCTGGTGGAATTTACGGGCCACAAAATGGAAAATCCAAATATTATAGTAAGGACAAAACTAATTCCAGATTCGTGATCAGCATGCCCGAGAACCTCTTGGTACCAAGTTTCATGAGTGGTGTTGAAACATTAACCTAACCTAACTAACGTTTCCCACCCGTTTGACTTTTTCGCTGAAATCATGATATTTTGAACAACTCGAAAAGTATGAAGTTTACGTCAAAAATGTATGGAATAGTGGCCTCCTTTCCTTCCATCTTACAACTGACCTTCCTCTCCTCGTAGGACCTTCAGTTTCACTCACCCTTTCTTCACAAACAAAGTAGATTCATAACACGTAGATCGCATTATGAGTGTAGATCCCATACCAAAGTAGATTCATGACACGTAGATAACAAGCCAAAGTAGCACCGTTTTAAGAGAAGACTAGACGACTTCATGGATGGGGATGGGAGGTGGGTGTAGGTAATAAGGGGGGTTAGGATTAACAGGAACTACCTAGTGCAGGCCTCCGGGCCTTTTGTAACTTCCTTATTTTCTTATGTTCTTATGTTGGGAAGGCTGATGATGCCTTATTTTCTTATGTTCTTATGTTGGGAAGGCTGATGATGGCGTAGCAGGTGGAATGGCGGGAAAAATGCTAAGTGGTTTTGTACTGCTGTGTTGGAAAGCATGAGTTGTAGGTAGCATAGCAGGTGGAATGGTGAGGCTTAGGTGGCATAGCAGGTGGAAATGTGAAATGTTGAGGTATGTGTATACAGGAAAATGAGTCAAGAGGATGTGTCATTCATCATGGTCTTGTGGATCACACGCTAGACTCGTGATCGCCAGGTTTTACCCTCACGGAGAACTTACAACTCATTATAGCCCGATCTATGGGTAAGGCTGTGATCTTTCACCTCACACACTCCATCCTCTTGCTCAAGGAAGACAGTAACTGCTTGGTTATCAGTGAAACTTTGCACCGTGAGCATGGCGTGGCCCCGAGCCTGCCATGTGACAGGCCGAGACGTTATCACCGAGCACCAAGCAGTGTGTGGTGTGTTAAGGTTGTGTGGAAGCCGTAAGGAAAGGGAGGTGTGTGTGTGTGTGACTGGACAAAGCCACGTGTTATCTAGTACACTATTACTGAGGAAAAGAGACAACTATGGAATGTGTTCATTGTTAAGGTATTAGTGTGTTATAATGTGCGTGTGATCAGATTGATTATTGGTTGACTAGAGAGATGGTGGAACTGTGGAGAATAATATAAGGAAATATATTATTAGGTAACCTGAGGTAGTATTGTGATAAGGGAATTGATGTATTACTAAACACACAATACACAATAATGTCATCATTCTGTCTACCTGTCACTCATTCACAACACTACATTGCTATTCCACCTTTGACACACACTATTGCCTTCCCTTAACTCACAAGGGTATGTGATGCAAGCCTACACACATGTACCACACAATACTTACCTTACAATGAGGGATGTATCCTCATAGTATTACCTAACTTGTATACTAAACTTGTATTCCTCAAGCTTAACATTCTAACAAAAACGAATATACAGATGGTAACATATTATAGATTTATATATATATATATATATATATATATATATATATATATATATATATATATATATATATATATATATATATATATTTTCTCTCTCTCTCTCTCTCTCTCTCTCTCTCTCTCTCTCTCTCTCTCTCTCTCTCTCTCTCTCTCTCTCTCTCTCTCTCTCTCTCTCTCTCTCTCTCCTTCAATTTACTTAAAGATATTTAGCTGAGTGGACAAACGCATACATATTATTATGCATCAGAGATTTCTGGAATAATTCACAACATTAAAAAAGTGTGAATAATAGTTCACCTCTTAATTATGTGAATGATTGCAATAATTTTCCAACTAATGGAACATATGTCAAAATTATGCTTTTAACATAGGCATCAGTCAACATTCTACATTAATTGGCTGTAAATTTAGTACAAAGCAGTATAAAGGAAGAACAGACAGCAACAGTCCTACTAGACCTAACGAGGCTGTCCGTGTGGCTACACACTATAGTATCTATTTGATTGAGACAAAAGGACAGAAAAGTGGAAGGTTCACTTTGATGAACTCACGTGTCACTAACTTGAGTAACTGATGACCAGCAGTGGAAGGAATCATCCTGGTCTCTGGTCAGGCCATTCCTTGGCATTACCCAACCCCAGTCATTGTTATCCTTGCCTCCTTCACAGCTTACATGAACTGTATCTGCATTGCATTACTCATCATGTTCTTTCTTTTCAGGGCCTAAGGTTAACCCACACAGTGGCATGAAGCAGAGGCCTTGTAGCTCCCCATTACCAAGACCAACCCCCCTTGGTGACCGCCTAGCCGTCACTCCTCAGACGCTGGAAGATTGGACGCAGCATGAAAGTGAGTGAGTGAGGTGAAAAAAGGATGTTTTCTTCTCGGTTTGCTGTTGGCATTGTTGCCTTACAGGAACCAGTACTGTAATGGTATGTGAATGGTGGCCACGAGTGTGAAAAGAAAAAAATATAAGGCAAGGAAGAGAGTGAAAGACAATGTTCATGAACCTCACAACATATCTGCTTGTGTCCGGTACAAGGGAGAGTTGCCAGCAGTGAACGGGCAAGTGATATCACCGTGTTGTTCACCGAGTGTGTGTCAGGGAGAAGCAGAGCGGTGCAGAACATTGCAGTGATCCATCAAGGCAGCCGTGCCGGACCACTGTGTGTCCTGGAGAGTGTGTTGCTTCCTGGGCCTCCATCCTGTTGTTCTTTTATCCTTGTTATGAATGGTGTTGGCATTACTTGTGTGTAGTATAGTCCACTTACACGACAGACGCGTGTATTAGTGTGGTGTACATGTATGCGTGTGATGTCACATTGTAATGACCTCAGTGTTGACCAGACACCGACACATTGTGGTGTTGATGTAGATGTGTTCATTTGATTTGTCGTGCTTGCAAGGTTTTATTTCTGACATTGTTCTTTTACGTGCATGACACGGTTCAATTTGACGAGCAATCCTTTGGTGCAAAATTTTTTTTTAAAACAGGAACCTTCGCCAGTTCCTTCCTTCCTTCCTCTGCCTCGTGTGCATTTCCATTTTTATTCCTTCCATCCTTGTTGTTGTTGTGAAACTTTTATGAGTTGCTTCACATGTTGGTGGAGTGACACTTATCTCCACAGCACTGAGGAGGAGACGGGGGAACACTAGTAACACTGTGGAAGGGTTGGGTTGACAAGCCTGAGAGACGTCTGATGAAAGTCACCAACCCAGTCTAGATATTATTACATGTTGTTGGCGTCCTGTCTACGCCAACTTAATTTTCTTAGTCAATAAATTTAGGTAAGACTAGAGTAAACAGTCTTAAATAGTCAAGGGTTTTTACTCGATAATAATAATAATAATCATAATCATAATAATGCCTCTTAGCTAATTTTGCAAGGACGTTATCTTTCTTGGATCGGGAAAAGTCCAGAATCCACATAATGTAACGGCATCGTCACTGTTCATAATAAGATGCATACCATATCTAAGCTTTCTAGTGTGGTGTGGATTTGGGAAGAGAATGAGCAAATTTATAGATTTTTAAAACTTTAATGTTTCTCCTTGCATAGTAGTTTCTTTGTTTTTGTCTTTTGTTTTGATTAGGTTTTCTGTAGTCCTTGAATCTCCCTTGTGGCCATTGCAGTTGTCTTTCATTAGTTTCATATCATCCCCTGAAATGCCATGTATCATTTATTTATTTTTTATTTTTTCCTCTCATCCCAATAGTACCTACAGTGATAAAATAGTAACAATACGTTGATTGATTAAATACCCATTGATCACCATCCTCACCATCACCACCATCCTCACTACAGTCATCCTCACCACACATACCTCCCTGTAGAACACATACCCATCTCTGCCTACTTCTGGATTAGATTTTTTGTACTATACATCATATGCTTCATTATATACACACACACACACACACACACACACACACACATCGCTCCCTTGGTACAGTGGTTACAACTTTTCCTGTCACCCGGCAAGGCATGAGTTTGAATCCCGCTCGGGTCGCTAAGGATATTTCACTGACAGGGAGTGGTTACTGTCCCCCATGAGCAAAAGGATGGGTGTGTGAGAGGTCTGTCTTACCCATAGATCTATCTCTTTAAGCTGAGTTCTTTCGGAAGGGTAATGACACAGGATCCTCCAGACCTTAGCGAATTACATACACACACGTACACGCACATAACACTTACATGTTCATCAACAATACTGCTTGAAGGGCCATTTGTGTGCCATTGCTTGACACCCTCTGATAGATCCCCAGTCAGTAACCTTAAGCCCGGGTGCAGCTGATAAGATAAAGAAATGAAAACCCTGTATTCTCTTTAACGCCTCACAACTTGCTTTTTATTTATTATTATTTTATATCGGCAGAGTGAACCTTGGCGTGATACCAAACTAATGGCTGCTTGTATTAACTGTAAATGGGAGTTACTGATATGCTGTAATTTCCAAGGAGTGTTTTCATCCTTACCTGATTACTAACTACAAATTTAGATCTGTTTACATTTTAATTTTATTTATTTATTTATTTTTATTTTTATTTTTTCTAATCTGTGGGGAAAGAGATGCCACACAAAACGTTATCCATCAGAGTGACAATCATTTTTCATACGTGCACAAATTCCCTGTTTAGATAAGTTCCTAGGCCAGTTTGTTGACAGCAGCTTGACATAGAGGATAGAAATTTCACCTTAAGTTTAGTTCGAACGGAGCGAGGAAAAAACACGTCAATATTGCATAGTGTGGGAGAAGACGGAATGGGCTTTTTTTTTACAGGATCAGACACACATGTATAAGATTAAGTTGAACATTTGTATACAAGTGTCTGCTTTGGTTTGGATTTATCGTACAGCAACTCTAGCATATTCTTCCTCGACACAGTACATGCACAGTTGTTAAGTTGCCTTATAACACATTTTCTCCTTACTTGTGTTGACTAAGTGACATGTACGTACTGAAGAGCACATACATGACCTGCTCTTGTGATGTTTATAAATTGTTTTTGTGATAGGGGTTCCAGTGTAATCCTGGGTCTTCATGCATCTGTGAATTCTTCTAAATTTAAAGACGAAGGTTCTCGGCGCTTTTATCGTCCTTCAGACATTAATTCTTTGCTTGTATCTTGCTCCTTGACACTCCTGTATGTGAAGTAGGTGAATGCCCTGCCATATCAGTGTGTCTGAGGCTTATAGTTGCACCACATTGTATATAGTGTGTCTTTGAATGAACTCTACTCCTCGTAGCATCAATCCAAGTGCCACCAATTGCATGGGTGTCTGTGGTCCTCCAGGGAAGATGTCAAAGGTTGTGAACAATCTGAAGGGTTCTTCCCCACTATTGTGAGTGTGAGCTGCAGCGTTCTTGGCAAAATGTTTCACTCTTGGTCTGACCTGTCGTAAGAAATTTTGATAGCATGTTAAAGGCGTAGATTTCCAAGGTTCGTAATGCTTTTAGTTGGGTGAAAGTTTTTATACTAGAAGATTCTCTTACAATGTAAGTAGAATGTTTAAGAGCAAGGCATTACTGTAAAAGGTGTGAATCTTGACATTTTCTGCATGCTCTCGTATTCACAAAGTACTAGTAAAACTACTACTACTACTATTACTACTACTGTGCAGCACTAGTTTGCCATGACACCCACACAGACTGAACCATAATGAATTGGTGATGCATTAAGATACATACACAGCTGCACATGGATGGCAAATAGCATGAATATGAGCGTTGAGAACATGCCTTGCAGCCCCTTACCTTACAACACCAGGAAGTGGGTCTCCCCAAAATTGAGGCTTCAGGACAAGGTGGCTTTGCTGTGGAACTAGTCATGGTTTGTTGTTTTGCTGTTGGTGAGACATGTTTGTCCAGCAGCAGTAAAACCTGTGTTGGTGTTCCCATGCCAACTCAAAGAAGACGTTGAGGTGATCAGTAAATACCTGTAAACAATTGTTGGGTGTGTGCTGCAAGCCTGATCACCTGACATGCCTACCACCATGTTATTAGGTTAACAAACGTTGTATTAAGTGAGGTTCATTCACACGGATAACACTACACCAGCTGCTGATGGGAAGCTATCACTTTTATTTGTTTATATGTAGTATTTGTTCCTTTGGGCTGTCCTGCCACTGTATAGCCTAGAACCATGTATATAGACCTTTACCCACCAGACGATTGGGACCTTGTTTGTTGACGAGTCACAGAAATGTGTAATGATCAAGTTCCTGACACTAATGATCACCCTAAACAGGAAGGCTTGTAAGGGTGGTGTCATTTTATTAATTTTGAGTTAGTATTGTTTTTTGACATAACAGTTTCAGTTGAGGAACTCTCACTTAACACAAATGTAACCCTTATCCCCCCAAAGAACATCATCTTCTGAAGGTTGAAACACTTAAGTTGTATCAAGAGCCAGTCCTCAAAAGCAAAGGTTTGGTGTTTGTTCCCAGTTAGTGAGGAAGAGTACACGCCAGGCCTGGGTCTACCCTGGTCTGGAACAGAATGATCAGTCATAACACTGGACAGGGATGACTTGCCTCACCTGCAGAAGTGTTGGTGGTCTCCTTGGTTTCCAAAGCTACAAGGCACAGAGGGAAATATCCTCTGGTATCTACCTTTGGGGTTACAGGAGATGCAAATTAAGGAGTGTGCAAGGTTGTTGTGCACAATCACCCCAGAATCCTCATTATGTATAAGGGATGAAACTGTACTGAACTGTAACTGAAGTGTTAAAATCAATATAGTAGAAGCACTTTGCTGGTACACCTTGCTCAGTGCTGCTCCTCCTCCTCCTCACCACAAGTGTTTCATTGGAACATCAAAATTTAAAAAAACAAGTCCATTTGCTAATTCCTGCCACTTAGATCATGATGCCACAAGATGTGTTTTCACCACCTCACATTAAACCATAGTGTAGGTGTGTGAGTGAGTGAGAGTGAGATCAGCAGAAGTGAGGTGGTACCAGTGGGAGGTAATCTTCCATTACAAAGATCAGTGGTACATTTCTTCCGTGTGTTGGGCGCCGCCAGGTCGTCCCTTCATAGCAATAACGAGCGCTTGGCTTCACAAGAATAAATAGCTGGTCTGTTTTCAATCCAAAATTAAAGCTGTAAGTTCCATGAAGTTGCCGGATTGTTTCAGTGGTATGTAAATTTTAGATTTTATGTAAAAATACAAAGTCTTTAATATATTATTGATATACTTGTCTTGTCTTCATTTAGAAGATCCCTGATGAGTACAGTTACCAGCAGCACCACCACCACCAGGACGTCCTGAAGAAGGAATGAGGAACTGTGGGTAAGGTAAGTCTAGTAGTGGGAGTGTAAGGCAGGTGTGTAGTGGGAGTGTAAGGCAATGTGTAGTGGGAGTGTAAGGCAGGTGTGTAGTGGGAGTGTAAGGCAGGTGTGTAGTGGGTCTGTAAGGCAGGTGTGTAGTGGGTCTGTAAGGCAGGTGTGTAGTGTGTAGTGGGCGTGTAAGGTTAATCTGTAGTGGGACTGTGAGTTATGCCAAAATCTCCTTCCATCAGTATCAGATAGAAGTGATTTACATTTTCTATATATTGTTATAAATTATTATTATTATTATTGTTTTACTGTGTGTGCGCCAACGTTTTGGTTACAGTCCTCACAAATGGGGTTCCAGCTCTCGGCAAAGTTTCCATAAATTGTTACCAAAAAATATCGAGACTTGCAAACAAAAATAGGTTTAAAAAAATCCTGCTTGTCACCAGACCCTGTACAGAAGACAGTAGGAGAAATAGAGGCAGGTGTCTTGACACTCCTCTTTTGAAAGAGTTCAAGTCGTAGGCAGGGGGAAAAACAGACAAAGGAAGAGAGTTCCAGAATTTACCAGTGTAAGAGAGGAAAGAATGAAGATACTGGTTAACTCTTGCATTAGAAAGATGGAATGAGAAGAAATAGAAAGCCTTGTGCAGCGAAGCCACGGGAGGGGTGGAGGCATACAGTTAGCAAGTTCAGAAGAGCAGTCAGCATGAAAATAGCAGATGGATGGCTACAATACCGTTTGTGAGCCGCCTCTTTATCTTTGACAGCCTGAGAACAAGCAGAGTTAAACCAGGGCTTTTTAGCTTTAGTATTTGAGAAAGTGTGAGGAATGTATGACTCCATGCTAGAGACAATCACCTCTGTTATGCACTCGGCACAAAGGAAAGGATCTCTGATATGGATGCAATAATCATACCAAGGAAAATCAGAATAGTACTGCCTTAGGTCCTCTCACTTAGCAGAGTTGAAGTGCCAGAAGCACCTCTGCTTAGGCGGGTCCTGAGGCTGCACTGGAGTGATAGAACAGGTAACAGAAATAAGATTGTGATCAGAGAAGCTCAACGAAAAGAAAAGTTTGAGAATAAGCTGAAGGGTTGGAAGTTAGGAAATGATCTTTACTTCTAGATTTACTTCTTGACATCTAGGTGTATGCCCTTTAGTTATCTCCTTCCCTCATCCTCAAGGATTAAAGGTGCTTGAATAGTCACCCAAACTTGGTAACTATAGACATATAGTTCTGAGAGGGTTACCAAGAAGCTGCCACGAGCCAGGATCAAAACTCACAACCTTCAGGCCACGAGCCAAGCACTACCACAGAACCATCAGAGACCTTCACACGTAAGGATAATATAGAGAAAAAAAAATGAAGGTAACTCAGGGAAGCACAGGATGCAACCACTGAGCCTAGCAGGTAAAGCTCATCCCAATGTAAAACAGTGAAGACGCCAAGTACTGTACAGGTAATGGGAGTCAACCTTGAAAAAGTATCTCAACTCTACAGGCACAAATTTGTTTGAACATTTTTGACATTCTTTGTCTTGATTATGTTTAACAAATACATATGAATAGTATTGTCAGAATTTTGATCTGCCAGTTAGTATTCTCACTTCCTGTGTTCTTTAATCATGACAATATCCATTACTGCCGCATCATCTTATAACACAACTGAAATCTCTCTACACATCAGCTTTACGGTTGGAGTGACACCACACTTTTGCTCTTCCCTTTTATTCCCAAATGCATTCTTCACTTCTTACAGTACAATGTCAAAAAAGAAAGTTCCTACCTCTTCACAAAAAATATTTCGCCTAAGAATTCTTGCAGCCTAAGAGGCCCCAAACCCCTGCCCTTGTAAAGACCCCAGGAGGCACAGAATACAAAATCCTGTCTCCAAAACACACTGAGCATTTGATACAATTCACTTCTAGTTATTTCCTAATGACATAACAATACAAGTGGCAAGACAAATTAATGAAATTCTTCAAACAAAATAATTGAATGTCTCCTTAAAGAGACCAGTACAGGTGGTGGTGGTGGTGGTAGTTGCACAGCATTGGATGACATTTTGTTAGCATTCAGCTGCCACAAGACCACTACTCTGTCAGCTGTTTAGGATCTCCTTCCATGCATGGCTGCACATGTATCCCACAAAGTGTAAGGCAACACCTGTATGTGGTCTTAAAAACTGTGTGGCTCACAAAGGCATGCTGCCATATGTCAAGTGTCACGCACCACCCATGGATTGTCTGGTGAAGAACTGAGAGCAGGGAAACATTGTTTGCAGCAAAGAACACAAAATAAGAATAAAGCTTGGAAGCACACAAAAAAATGGCAATGCAACTAATTTATGGCAAACAAATATAATGAGGAGCACATTTAATCCTACCCATACAAATGATGTTATTGTACAGTAAGTGACGTGCATGTCTGTGCACTGTTAGATGGGTCATGCAACACTCAGACCCAGATGGATGTTCCCTGAAGCTGGTCAATAAATGCCACATTGGCACAGCATAAAGACTTTTCTGTGCTAATCAATGTTTTAAATGCGACAAAAATTGTGTGCAGGTGTTACTGGCTTCATCCACATTATGGGTCACTTACTCTACAAAACCATGGGTAGTTCACCTTAAATGAGGATAGCAAATGCATGACTGAGGACCTGCAGTGCTTGGCTGGGCATGACTGGTATGAGTGACAGCAGCCTTCAGTGTGTCCCAGACCCTGCCTCACAACAGTCCAACGGCACACATGATAAACGTACAAATACAAAATTTCATTAAAAAATTATAGTTTCTCCGTATGACTGAGAATCATATATATATATATATATATATATATATATATATATATATATATATATATATATATATATATATATATATATATATACATATATATATATATATATATATGTATATGTATGTATGTATATATTTATCACAAAACGTCCTATCCACAGCAAGATGCATCTTCCTGAGGTCAACTACTGGTAATCTGCGGTACCATCACACCAAGGAATGTTTCTAATTACACACCTCACCTCACACATTAGGTAGGGAAAGTGGAACGATTTTCAGCCAGAAGCTCAACATAAAGATTAAATAATTCATCATGCATAATGATGTCACTTTCCCTGACACTTTGTTGTTAGAAACACAATCAGGGTTGAGGGTTGAGGCGTCCCAGGTGAATGTAACCACCAGTGCAGTGCAGTGTGTCAGGGAACACCACACACTGCAGAGTCCAGGTGTCATGGACTCTCATCAACAACTCTTGGTAGGATTTTTGTCATTCATGGAATCAAAATCACAGCTCACATTACTACTACAAAATCATCAATGATAAAATAAGGTAATCTCCTTTAATATCAACACTGCCAGGAACAGGATTCCCAACAACTCATCTTGAACATTCCTCACATACCACATCAAGTAACCATTCTCCTGTTAATGGACTGAAAGAAACAAAGCGTGTACAGTATTTATATATAGTATGTGTATATAATCTATGTTGTGGGGCACAGTGATGCCCTTCCATGGCCTCGTGACTACGTTGGCAGCTACACTAAGGGTCGAGTGGGCATCACAAGATTCTGAATGTGTCGAGAACTAACATGGTGGGAGATGAGGCAACAGAAACTATGAGGCTCTAACGTGCCAAGTAAGTTTGATGAGTGAGGCTTTCTCAATACTATGTATGCCTCACAGACTGTATTATGTCAGGAGTGAGAATGTGAAAACTGTTCCCATCATCATAGTGAAGGAAGAGTGAAACTAAGAGTGATCTAAGAGTACCAGATTAGAGTTCCAAGAGTGAGGTGATGATTAGTATCATGACCTCACTCTACTACTGAGGGGAAAGCAATGTGACACTTACTCTCAACAAATTTAGGGAAGAAAGACCAAAATGAAGGAGACACCTCAGTGGCAAGAGTGTCCAAGGATGAGGGAGAGTGTGGGGAAGCAGTGGATGTCTAACAGGTTCCTCGAGTGTAACAGACTCCACAATGATCACCTCGGCAATGAATGTGAAGGTGATAGAAGCACTGGTTATAGACATCACCCACAACAAGCCTGGAGGCAACTGAGAGCATGGATTAGCACTGACTTTGGTAATTAAATATATTAAGTACTTCTCAGCTTATCAATAGCTCTAAGATGGCTAGTTCAGTACAATCAACGGCTAGCAGCGGCAAACACACACACAGGCAAACATACAAGAGATACAAGCACACATTGTATGAATATAAGAAGTATAAAAAAGATTACAGACTCGTTTTCTGTTGCCATCATGTAATACGGACTCGAGTAAAAGTCTTCTATCGTGTTACTCTCAAAACTTCTTGACTCGTACAGTTCTAGGATCCTGCCTTGGAGATATTAGCACCTGGCTTCCACTGGCACCAGAATACATACAGTAGTTAAGCAACACACTGCAGAACACCAAGATACAGTATGTTATGTAACTACACTTGCTGTCACCTATATGTATCAGCAATGCCAGTGAGGGTGTCAAGGTGTGCCACTGTACCCTCAGATGTTGAGATACACTGACCCAACACGTGGACTGGGTTCTGCTGGTAATTGAGACTCTTGTTTTCAAGGTTCAATTAATGTTTTAAAGTATTTCTATTTGGCAAGGAATGCTTTGGATATATTTAGTGGAATTTCAATTACACTTCAAACATGAGCCTAATTATCCCAGATGAGTGGACACACCTGTACAGTCACAGCAACACTCCAAGATTGACACACACATGGAATTAAACAGACATAAGTGGATTACAGTCATGGATTCTGCTTTGATATCAAGGATGTGAGGAGGGTCAGTGCTATTCAACACCTCTTCATGTCATTCCCTACACTGAACCTGTAGTATAATGTTGACAGTGTAGTGTGTTGAGGGCCAACGTGACAACATTCTGCCAGGCACGGCCATGGGACACACAACATGAATCCCAGATAAAAACTCCATACGTACTTCTAATCTGCAAAAACATTCTGGACTACAAAAGAAGTTAAAATACAAAAAATTTTCTTATTTCTAATCTGCAAATTGTTGATGGAGTACAAAAGAAGTTCGACTATATAAAAATTTTACACATTGGTTGTGCATGTCTTAATTCTTGAGAATAATTTTTTTTTTTAGTTTTCATTACCATTACCATATCCCACAAAGCAGAAGAACCTGCTTGGTATGAGCCTAGATTAACTCCTTCCTTCCGTACACTGCTGAGGAAGTGATACAAGGCCTTTGGAATACTGGGTGAAGAACGCCACAAAAAGAACGAAGGCAGTTCATTCATTCCTCACTGTCTTTAACAGGACAGGAACAGCGAATGATTTTCTGACTAACTGTTTCCTTCCCTCACAAATGTTAATGAAAATGTGAGACAAAAAAAATCACCTTTCAACTTGAGGTAAATAAGTGAACAGGTGAATATAATGGAAAGAGGATAAAGCTGGGCTAGCAGTGTTGTCATTCTGGTGAAGTAATACTGGTGATGCGCCCCAAATGAGCCTCGTACTACTTATACCACAGAATGCTGGAGAACTGAGCTTGTATAACACTCCTGTGACTTACAAGCTCAACAAGGGAAGCATCAGTCCTTCACAATAACGCAAAACACAACTTAATCTAATGACACAGCAAAGTCATGATGGGAAGTGTTATGAGACAAAAATAATTATAAACTTCCCTGCAATGAGTAAAACATTCTCAATGCTGATTGATGCAACATAATAATCTTTCCTACCCACCTTTTCACACGCACACGCACACACACACAATAATGTTGCGTATATCAACATCCTGATACGCCTTTGCATCTGGTAAAACTATAGTATATCAAATGGGCTAAATATCAAAGGTGAGAAATTATAAAAAGTATAGCTAAGCCGAATACCAACTTAAAAAAGAGAAGAGAGATGCAGGAATACCATGAGTTATGATGCTCCAGAACTCTTTATAGTTTCTGACACACACGGTTAATAAAATCAAAAAATAATAAAAGGCTCTCGGAAGAAAATAAAAATCAAGACCACTCAAGCGTCAGACGTAATACAATAACAATTAGACGGAAATATGTACGTATATGCATAAGAGAATAATGTAGTACAGGTATCAGTACACCCTCCCCTTGAGAATGCTTTGTTATATACCTGTGAATGTTTGACTCGCTATGACAGGCAAGAGAAAATACAGGGAGTGAAAAAATATATAAAATGGATAATGACTTCAATCCCCTTATTTACTCCCTTCAATACATGGGAGACCTCGTTAGGGTAAGCACACGAGGGGATTGAGTTACAAGGTGAGAAAAAGGGGAGTTATGGATTTAAAGGAGTTTTTTATACTCATAGAAATTAAACAAGACAGATAAGAGACTTCGAAGAGATAAATATAAAAGATGAGAGGTAAGATATAAGATAATTAAGCAACATTAACTTCAAGAATGAGAGAAAGAGATAGAGAGACAGCAAGAAAAACGACATTGATAACTTCTTACAATAAAAAAAAAAAAAAAAAGCTTCATGTCCAAAAAAAAAAAAAAAAAAAAAAAAAAGTTTACACCAAATGAATGAAGAAAAATACAACAAAGTGAAGTTCCACCATTAAGAGAGCTTCACCAGGGCAAACGAATGACCTGACCCGGCACCAATGACCCTTATAGTGCCAGGGAGTGAGGATATGACCCGAGGCTGGTGCACATTGTTGGTCGTTCCATCCCCACAGTTGCCGTGTTCGTTCCAGCCCCAAGAGTAGAGTGCGTTCTCCTTGGTGGTCTCATCTACTATGGAAAGGTTGTGCTCGGAGCCACACACCACCGCCTTTATCCTCTTGTTGAGACTCAGCTTACTCGGGATGTACCTGCATGCGTGTGTGCGTTAGTCAGTGCGGGTCATGTACACAAGTGTGCATGGGATTAATGATGCACATAACCATACAAACTTTACATGAGTTATTTCTTCCCCTTTAACGATTTTTTTTTTTTAATGCATATTCTTATCTAGCTAGACATCTCCCTCTCCCTCTCTCTCTCTCTCTCTCTCTCTCTCTCTCTCTCTCTCTCCCACCTGCAGCGTTGACTGTGCTCCTCATTCCCCGCTGTGTCTGAGCTTGAGTCTTCCTTCTCCTCCTCTGAAGGCCCCAGCTGCCCGTAGTCTGCCCGGCCCCACACATAGACCGAGCCGTTAGTCGCCCCGGCCACACAGTGAGTCCAGCCGGCCCGCAGCCAAGCCACCCGCTGACCCCCGAAGTAGTTGTGGGGGATGGTGAGCGGACAGGTGAAGTAAGCCACGTTCCTGTGTGTTGGGAGGAAGGTGTTGAGGGGTTGTTATATCTGAATTGGGGTTGGAATGCTTTTTTTTTTTTTTTTTTTTTTTTTTTTTTTCCATCCTTCATTCTCTTAGTAAATATTTGTACCCTTCCCATCTCATTTTTAGGTTTCTTTTTCTGTCACCTCCTGTAGAAAAAATAGATAATTACTCAAAATAAGAAAAGATGTGAATATCTTTGATGATGTTATCTAAAAATATAACAAACAAAAAGAACAATAAAATTAAATAATATCCATACTGCATACATTCTATTTTCATGAATGAATGCATCAGAAGGCAGTTTAAGGTAGAAAGTGAAGTGTTAGGTGTATGAGTTAAGTCACCTTGGGTCATGTGCCAGCTGCCCCCACTTGTTGTCCCCCCACGCCAGGACCTGACCCTCCCCTGTCAGGGCATAGGTGGTGTTCTGACCACAAGCAACATTCATCACCTGCAGACAAACACAAATAAAATTAAAGTACGAAATGACACCATTAAACTATAACATTTAAGATCGAATGCACAACTGGAAAATAAAATGGCAGTAGAAAAGTATCAAATATCATTGTTGACATAAGTGACCCTCCCTCCCCTCACTCACCACACCCTCCACATGGTCAACAACTCTTGGTGTTGGCTGCTGCTTCACCAGTTGGCCGTCACCATCAATGTGGCCCAGCTGCCCACGGTGTCCATGGCCCCAGGTGTATGCCCGGCCATCACGTGTGGCCACCGCCGTGTGGCGCAAACCAGCGGACACACTCACTACGTTGGTCAGGTTGAGGCTGATTGGAAGGCTTGTGAAAGGCACCTGAGAGGGGATTACAGCATTGTGAGGCGGTGCATTTGGACGAAAAAGGAAATTATCTCCTTCCATTTATATTGTGATGTTATTTATCTTTTTGCCTGTTTCTTCCTTTGCATATTAATTTCAATGACACAACCTACTAAGGAGTGAAAACTTTGTAAAGTCTTGAATTTCGTATATTACTTTCTCTTTTCCCTTACCTCTTCCTTAGGAAGCCCCAACTGTCCATGGGTGTTAGAGCCCCAGACCCACACCTGTCCAGACTGACTGAGTGCAATGGAGTGTGCCCAGCCACATGCCACTGAAACCACCTGGTGACCCTCCAGTCCTCGAATCAACTGGAACATTGGCACTGCACGACCCTGAGTGCCATTACCAACCTGTAAGTGAACAGTATGATAACCAAGTGTTAGTGAAGTGATTATGCTGGATATAAAGTGAACAAAGCACTCAGTGTTTGTTTATGTATCATTTTCTCTCTCCACACCTGTCCGCAGGCATTCCATCCGGCTCCAAAGAGGCGGCCTTGAGCAGTGAGCAGGAAGGTGTGTCCACCACCACCCACGGCAAAGCGGATGGATGGCTCACTTATGTGGTCAGGCAACTCATCCACACGTGTCGGCAAAGTGACCTGCAGGCGAGGCAAGATGACTTTAGAATGACCTCAACAACAGGTAAGACGAATACATTCACCTTATTACTAAAACATCAATATCTTCTATGCATAAACGTTATCTGTATTTTATGCGATAGGTAGTATTAATGATACGCACATACAGAAAGTAAAATTTATCACTGTAAGGTTATAACAAAGCCACATAGACACTCACCTGTTCACTAACATAGCCAAGGCCCAGCTGCCCATGGCTGTTGGCACCCCACGCGTACAAAGCTGTCATCCTCACACACCTTGCCTCATCTATAAGGGGAAACGCTTCATTAACACATACCTTACACCACACACCTTACACACACACTTAACACCACACACACACACACCTCAAACACTCTTGCATCAGATGATTTACATTGGTAGACTCTATCCAAGATTTGGCATTTATTGTACTTTAATTTGTGATCCAAGGTCTATTAAGCCATTTGATGTCAAGAAAATTTTCCTCATCTAAATATTCAACATCAAAGTTGGGTAATAATAAGGACTAAATAGTGTTCTAAGAGGATATCTAACCATAAAATAATGCTATACTGATGGCTAGAACAGAACTAATAATCAGCTAATATGTCAGGAAGCACAAAATACTGTTAGGAGTTTCTCTACCTTCATACAAGACTGGAAATGTTATGGATGTTAAGTATTCCTGTGAACCTTTACACACATCACATAAGTCCCTCTAACCATTACCCAAGGATCTCACACAAGATTACCACCTCAATAACTAGCTTTAAGGGGGATATGGAAACTATGGACTCTACACTGAACATTGCATTACGTCTCCACCTTCCTTCCCTCTCCTAACACTGCAACACACAAATAGAAGGATTGATAACAACACACACCTTCAAACAACAATAGGAGTAAAAATTATCACATGAAACACCTTGGGAATCGATGCCAACTAGATTTTGTCAAGCTACAGATCACCATAAATATACGACTACAGAAGGCTATGCACCACCTCTCCTCTCCACTATTATTATAATTTCCCCCGATGGAAGCTATGTTAGTCTGTGTACACTGTGAATATGAGGTTAGTGCGGAGATTACCTTCTTAAGGGCGTGGTTCTGCGGGCATGAGGCGACGAGAACGACCTTGGTGACGACCAGTCTGTTTACTACGACTCTGTACCGTCTCAACCCGGGAACCTTACTTAACCTACACTCAATGAACACATAAAACACGGTGTGAATGTAAGACTGAGTACTGAGGCGAGTGAAAAGAGGGAAAATATATGATAAGAAATGATAGATTAAATGATAAAGTTGTAGGAAGGAAAATTTAAGTTACCACTCTTGCCGCTGCCTGGCCTCAATATCACAAGTGTTCCTGTGTTCAGAATGACGAATACCGCTGCTGCTGCTGGTGGGTGGGTGGGTGAACTAAACCATCCCCATGAAGCACGTCATCCACACTTTACTACTAGAACAACAGTGCACTATATATAAACATGACATGTAACCTTTGTAACAGCAGCCTTAAGACTTGTGTATTCTTTTCACTGGTAATTATCTTGTTATTGCTTTCTTTATCATGACGCATAGTTAGTTTTGTTTAGTTTTGTTGGATAATTAGTAATGTAACGGTTGTCTCCACCCTATAACTACATAACAGCCAGGCGCCTTTTATTCCTCAGTAGCGTCCCCCTTCACCCTTACAGATCCGCATGACCCCCTCCCCCCATTCCTGTAAGGTACTAAAGTGGAATTATCACTTTTCACCCTCAGTGGGCAATTATTACTGCCTATAATCTATATTAATTTGTGTTGTGGAAGTCATTACCTCATTTTGGTAATTATTCAGGGTTCGTTCATGGTAAAAGGCTATAACTATTGGTAAAAGTTGGTTGTCAGTATCTCGGTCAGTTTTGGTTTCTTTTTTATCAAGAAGGAATACTACTCACTACTGTCATTAACTATAATCTGGTTCTTTTATACAATTTTATTAACATGTAGGCCGTCATCAGTAAACGTTATACATTATAAGTTAACCGTTTGACATGGATAAATTAGTGTGTATGTGTATGTGGGTCAGATACAAAGTGAGGCGGATGGTAGGCGTTTATTGCATAACCCAGAACACCAAAGCATGTATAACTAGAAACAATGTAACATTGCACAGTATAAACAATCATTTTTTATCTTTCCACACGACAGGCACAGCGTCACCGAACATGAACACAGTTAACGCCATAATAGTGTGTTGTGTCTCCGTCAGGAAGCCCCCACCCTACCCTCCCGCCAGCCCCGCCCCACCCACAACAACAGCCGCCGTGAGCACTGTCACGCCCACTGCAACTCGAGAAAAAAGACGACGAAGGGCTGGACTGGATTAACTATTATGTGAGTACCATGAGGGAGAAAGGCTATGAGATGAAGGTGTGTGTGTGTGTGTGTGTGTGCTGACGGGCGTATATAATTGTGCGTAATTGTGTTTGTGTACATAACACACTTTCACTAATCTATTCTTCATGGGTGCATGTGTGTGTGTGTGTGTGTGTGTGTGTGTGTGTGTGTGTGTGTGTGTGTGTGTGTGTGTGTGTGTGTGTGTGTGTGTGTGTGTGTGTGACCCGTCAGTAGGACAAGCTGTAATGGAGACAGGCAGGGCGCAGACACAGGGTGAACAGCTGAGTGAAGCCAAGGTGTAGGCGGCAGGATGGCTTAACACGAGGCGAGGGGCGGTGCTCCCTCCCTACATGAGGCTGTGAGAGGGTGGAGAGGGTCCTATATGTGTCCTGCCTCGCCTGGGTTTAAACAGAACAACACCAGACTTACCTAGTTCATCACCAGTGGGTCCATGGTGGTGGTAGGCTCACATATACAGTTCATATAGGCCTCCACACTTTTCTCTTCACTCAACACTCAACGTAACACAACCTTTACGTCCTTTCCACATCGTTACGTTGTACTCTCGCCGAGGTGGACTTGAGGTCTTCCTTCCTCCCTTATGCTGAACCATACATTTACGTTATTCCATTTGGTGTGAGGCAGTGCTAAAGGCAGGCTGTTAGGCGCCTTGCTGGGGGCAGGACTCACTCTGATTCACGTCAGGGACACTCCAGCACCTCGCTCGCCACTCTCTCGGCTGCTGGACACCTCCGGCCGCGGGTGAGGAGGTAACGAGGGAAAGCTAGACTACCGGCATCATCAATCTACGAACTAAACGAACGTCGGCGAACTGTTTGGTGCGTGTGCATGGCGAAGAGCGGCGCGGCGGCCCTGGCAGGCAGTGGACCTTCAATGAACTCGCTGGTGTGTCCAACGTCATTCTTGTCTGCTCTTCTTTTTGGGTTTGATTTGATCCAGTGTTTCAGGAAGTCACATAGCTGCTGCCAAGAAACTGTGCCGAACTTTTTTATATGGATTATAGATAAACGAAATGTCAACAATGGTGTTTGCGGTTTGGGTGAGGATGAGAGTCCCATGTGTGTAGCCTGAAGTGTATGAGTGAATGGCTTGACAAATGAAACAGTGCCAGGCAACAGAAGCCATTTGGCACTAAGGTTGTAACAGCAAGAGGTTAGTTGTGGGTTATTAGGAGTGAAGATCAAAGTTTTGGGTTCAACATGAAGGAGGAGGATGACCTGAATTGTGTGTGTTGTGGCGCGTCGTTGTCGTTGTGGTTTGTGTTGCAGGATTATGACTGCCGCGTTGCCAAATGTTCTAAACATCAATGGTTCCCTCCCCCCCTATATTTGTGGTGGTTGTGGTACTTTTGAGTGTGTGTTTAACATGTTAATGTGTTTATAACCTCGAATCCCCACCCCTGTGTTAGTGTTACGTCACAGTACTACTCTCCTTCACATCATCTGATTTGCACTAATTAGATTCCTATGCTATTTAACACCGTTAAGTCCTATACTCCACTAAGAATAAGAATAATAATAATGTTCTACCAGGTTATAAATCATAATAGTAACCATTGTCTAACAACTTTCCGATAAGCATAATCGATGAAGGTTGAACAATAGATAGGAAAACTTTTTCTTCTTCGAAATTTTGTTTCGAACCCAAGAGTAACATGAGGGACGCATTAAGCAGGCAAGACGTGAGGGTCGTGGTAGGAGACAGAGATGGCCGTAACGCCTGGCTGTCACGTCCCACCACTGCGATGGTCACCCGTGTGGCTCACATACCTGACGTGCCAGTCTCTGAGGCGTAGATCGACAGTGTTTTTCTGGGACTCGATTGTTTGGGAAAAGAAGACTCTTAACAATAACGCGGGAAACAGCCACTGTGTGGGGTTATGTCGCTTTGTACAGTGAACATTTGTTTTTTGTACACTCGCTTTTCAGGACTGGCCAGCGAGCCAACTTAACTAGGGTCCGTACACCTACATAACAGCCTCTAGTATTACTGTAGTTCGTCTTGCGATTCACAGGCATCAGTGCCGAGGTGACCGCGTCGTGCTCGCAGAGTTACGACACGTGGGGAGCACGGCGGGGCGGCGGCGACGGTGGGCGGGGGCGAGGCAGGTACCGGGCTGTGGGGCCACCGCGGCGCCGCCCTCACTGAGACTTACTTGTGCGTTTCAGGGGAGTAACAGCGATTCCCGGAGCGTCGGGGGGGGGGAGAGGAGGAAGGGCTGTCAGTGTTATGCTATTGCTCTGCTACCGAGAAATCGTGTTGGATGGACGCCCGTGGCCGCGCCTCACAATATGGTACACTTGGAGTGTTCAATCACTTCGTGCAACTCTTGCAAATTATGTGGGCGTGCGTGGGTGTGTGAATGGGCGTCCTCCACCGCCTGCAGCAGTTCCCTGAAGGCAGCCACCACATGCCAGTTACACTTGGCAGACACCTCCACGTAGGCAGCCTTCCACTGCTTCCTCACCACGGCTGGCACCTCACGCATCTCACGCAGCAGATCACGCTTCTCACGGGGGTTCGAAGCCTCCAGCAGGTCACGCTTGTTGCCCAGCACCACCACGCCCACCTCACGCATGTCTCGAGACTCGTACACCTGTGGAAACACCTGGCGTCACTACCATTAACTCACACACCTGACACTGCTGGTGAGGTTATGAGTCACTAACAGCTGCAAACACATAGAAAACGTGATTCATGAGTAACTACAGTATTGAATAATGAAGGAGACATTCTGTTGAAGATGAATAATTAGAGTATCGAGAATTAAAGTGACTATGTGCCTGTATAAACACCTGTCACTGCTCATTAAAACCTGGCTACACCTGTGAAAATGCGTTGTGTACCTAATCATGTCATCACACACAGGGATTAAGTGGAGGCTGTGACGTGGAGAGACTAATCATCACTAATTATGGATCAGAATGAAGCTGCAGATATATTGTCATTAATTATCAGGATAAAACTGACTTGGTATGTTTAGAATTCATTATAGAGGAATAATTGCTAATGATGATGATGATGATGATGATGATGGTGATGCTAATGATGGTAGTGGGCATACGAAAAAATTAAAACAACAACGCTATTACTACTTATAATAGTACTAATAATGATGATGATGATGAGGATGAAGGGGGATGGGGGGTGAGGGGCTGCATTACCTGGTCCCTGAGTGCCTTGATGTGTGTGAAGGACTCGTAGCAGGTGAGGTCAAACACAAACACGTACGCCATGGCTGATCGAAGGCCGTAGAAGCGATAGTCCGCCCACTCAGAGAACGAATTTTGAGGGAACGCTGAAGAAAAAGACGACGAAGGGAGAATAAAGGATGGGGGTGTTACGTATCTTCTTTTTTTTTTCTCTCTCTCTCTCTCTCTCTCTCTCTCTCTCTCTCTCTCTCTCTCTCTCTCTCTCTCTCTCTCTCTCTCTCTCTCTCTCTCTCTCTCTCTCTCACCTCGGATGGGCGGGATATCGGCAATACACAGTTGGTAGACCCTTTCGTTCACTAGCACGTTGGACCAATTGTTGACACGGCCTGTGGTGGGCTGGTGGGACTCCGGGAACTCGTTATGGACAAATTGCTGAGGGGAGAACAGGAGGAGGAGGAGGAGGAGGAGGATGAAGTTGTAGTGAGGGTTCTGTTCTGACGGTTAATTAAAAATCTGGTACAAGGGGGTGGTTAGATATTGCGTGTATGTGTTTGTTTTTTATTTATTATTATTATTATTATTATTATTATTATTATTATTATTATTATTATTATTATTATTATTTATCTGATTAGTATTGTTATTGTTTATCTTGTTTTAGTTATGAAGAAATGTATGTAGAGTCTAAAGAACGAGAGAGAGAGAGAGAGAGAGAGAGAGAGAGAGAGAGAGAGAGAGAGAGAGAGAGAGAGAGAGAGAGAGAGAGAGAGAGAGAGAGAGGTGAACACGGTCTGCTTGCCTTGATAATGGAAGTTTTACCCACTCCAGCGGCGCCCAAGACCGCCACTTTGATGACCTGAGACGGGGGAGGGGGCGGGAGGTGGCCATTGAGGGTGGGCGGGGCAGGGTGGGGGGAAGAGGGGGAGGGGCGGTTACCCCCCTGGCAGGTCGCACAGTCACCCGCCCCCCTGCCCCCTCCGCGCGGCCCCCCACAGGCCTCACATGTGGCTGAATCGCAACCCCTCACCACAACTACTGTAGGAAAGGGAATAATGGTGATAATGGTTAAAATAATGGTTAAGTAATGGTAGGGAGTAAGAATAATGGTTAAAATAATGGTTAAGTAATGGTAGGGAGTATAAATAATGGTTAAGTAATGGTTGGGAGTATAGATAATGGTTAAGTAATGGTTAGGAGTATAAATAATGGTTAACTAATGGTTGGGAGTCAGAATATTGATTAAGTAATGGTGGAGAGTCAGAATATTGGGTTAGATAAGTCAAGTACGGCAATAGTTCTCGAAGGGTATGAAAGTAGCGTCCATTTCCGTCATTGGAAAGCACTTGGAGACGAGACAGCATGAAGGCAGGACCTGCTTAGGTATGTGTAAGGAATTTGCACGTTGTTATACATTAAATAAGTATAATGACTTCTAAGTTAAGATAACATATTGTAGATGTAAAAAAGGTTAATTTAAGTGATGATTAGTGTGTTTAGTGCGAGGGAAGGCGAATGATAGTGATACTTAGGGATTTATATATAAGGTGGCGGCGGGCAGGCAGACAGAAAATTTGAACACCTTAATTAATAACCTTGTAATCTGTTATTTTGTTGGTGTATTGAGATTACTTGCACGCTATTATTTATGTACTGATTTGTGTGTTAATTAAGGAAGGTGATATAAGGGTGATATAAGTGGTGGTGGTGGTGGTGGTATTACGGGGCACACGTGCACGGGTTCCAGAAGATAGATAAGTTAATATTGAATTAAATTATGAAAATAAATTACCTACAACTATTATCTTTTTTTTATATTTCATCTATACATTAACATTTTATTAAATCATGAACTAAATAATTAATTAAATAAATAAACTAAAATAAACTAAGTACGACAATACGTCTTGAGGTACGATTTGTCGCGTCGAATATCCGTCATTTTGAAAAATAATTATATATTCGATATAATCACCAATTATCGGCGCCATCAAGACATTCACATTTATTAACACCGCCATTATAATCCCGAGTAATTAGTGATCTGATTGAGTATATAATATGTTGTGAATAATGAATTAGCGTAATAATGGAAGCAAGATAAGGTGACCACATTGTGTCATTATGGAAAAGACTCCGTGACGACAATTTATCGGTAATTATTTACATTACACTTTTATTTGTTATTTTATTTGCTTGATTTAGAGAACAATTAGTGGAGCATTGCAGGATATATATATATATATATATATATATATATATATATATATATATATATATATATATATATATATATAGATAGATAGATAGATAGATAGATAGATAGATAGATACACACATATATATATATATATATATATATATATATATATATATATATATATATATATATATATATATATATACTGCTGCTTCCCTCTCTCTGATTGTGGTATTAATGTGATTCTTATATTACAGCTGCCGCCATTAGACTCTTCCTCCTCCTACTACTACTACAAGGGTCGTTGCGTCACAGCCTGGCAGGAGCGTGGAGTCTGTAGCCATTATGCCTCCTGCCCATCCTTGTCTTGGCAGGGATGGGCGGGGGGCAGAGGGCGAGCAGGGATCTCTCCACGCCCCTGTCACGTGTGTGTGGCGCGGCGCCCCCACCACCCTACCAGAACATCCACCGAGGAAACGCCGCCCCTTTGGATTATAAGGTAGTTGTGTGTTTCTGTTTGTATGTTTGTAGGTATGTATGAAAGAAATTTATAGTAAGATGATTTTTTTTTTTTTTTTTTTTCGTTTTTCTATGGTGACGTAAACAATTTATTAGTTCGTTAATTATTAAATATAGCGTTGTAAGAAGAATGGAAATGGGTAAATAATGTATTAGTTCGTATATTTATGTATTATCGTAATAAGAAGAATACAAATGGGTAAATAATGTATCAATTCGTATATTTATAAATGATCTGAGTGAGGAAAGAGAAAATGGGGAAGTGTGATTTTATTTAAACGTAGACTAATATGAACATGTATTTAATAGGCGTGTGACGGAATGTAACGCCAAGTACGTGTTATTAAGTGTGACAATGGTTGGCAGAGGTATGGTTTTGAAGGGAAACTAATATTATCTTCCATGGAGCGTTGAAAATTGTGTTGTTGATGATGGGATAAATTTAACGATATGAAACCAGATTAGTGTTATGAAAAGTGAAACATTTTAATATATTAGTAAAAGTTAATTACCACAAAGTACACCAAATTATATTAGATTAGTAATATAAGCATTGAAGGAGAATAGTACATGATATGATATAAAATAATAGATTATACAGCATTTTTTTTCTTATCTTTCTTATCTTTTATGGGAATACATATTTCTCTTGCACTGAAAAACTAAAATAACATGTTAATGGATCAAAACATAAGAATGATATCACTAATGTTTGGAAGATAAGAGATAAGAGATAAGAATACAAAATTAGCCTAAATTCATACATAGCTTGAGAGAGAAATGAAAATACACAGTGTATGGAAAGTGTAAAAATTGATATTAAAAAAACATTAGAATACAAAAATGGATGTAATACTATGTGGGAATGTAAAAAATGCGTGAAAAAGTGCCTAGGTGAGAGAGAGAGAGAGAGAGAGAGAGAGAGAGAGAGAGAGAGAGAGAGAGAGAGAGAGAGAGAGAGAGAGAGAGAGACCATTCCAATAAACAGAAGCTCGTGCTAGTAGTGTAATCCAGGTAATGATCACGCCTTAGAGAGAGGTATGGGAGGCCAGCAGGTAAAAGCAGGTAATGGAAAGAAGGGTTGATAGGAAACAGCAGGTAATGGAGGGAAGGGTGACAGGAAACAGCAGGTAATGGAGGGAAGGGTGACAGGAAACAGCAGGTAATAGAGGGAGGGGTGACAGAAAACAGCAGGTAATAGAGTGAAGGGATGACAGGAAACAGCAGGTAATAGAGGGAAGGGTGACAGGAAACAGCAGGTAATGGAGGGAAGGGTGACAGGTAACAGCAGGTAATGGAGGGAAGGGGTGACAGGTAACAGCATGTAATGGAGGAAAGAGTGATAGGAAACAGCAGGTAATGGAGGGAAAGGGTGACAGGAAACAGCAGGTAATAGAGGGAGGGGTGACAGAAAACAGCAGGTAATAGAGTGAAGGGATGACAGGAAACAGCAGGTAATAGAGGGAAGGGTGACAGGAAACAGCAGGTAATGGAGGGAAGGGTGACAGGAAACAGCAGGTAATGGAGGGAAGGGTGACAGGAAACAGCAGGTAATGGAGGGAAGGGGTGACAGGTAACAGCAGGTAATGGAGGGAAGAGTGACAGGAAACAGCAGGTAATGGAGGGAAAGGGTGACAGGAAACAGCAGGTAATAGAGAGAAAGGGGACAGGAAACAGCAGGTAATAGAGGGAAAGAGTGATAGAAAACAGCAGGTAATGGAGGGAAGGGTGACAGGAAACAGCAGGAGGATAGGGGAAGGTTTTTTTTTTTTTTTTTTTTTTTTTTTTTACATCAGGTAATGGGAGGGAAGGTGGAAGGGGTATCAGGTAATCGATCCACTTACCTGGGGAGGAGGGTATGTCGGGGATGTGGTTTGGCTCCAGCCACTTCTTCTCAACTTCCTCACATCACAAGGGGCTGGCACCCATCTGGTAAAGTGGAAGGTGTCAGTAAGTGGAATATAAGTGGTAGGTGGAGAAAATTGGTAATAAATGGGGATGTATATGGTTAATGTGGATAGTGGGATGTGTCAGTGGTAGGTGGATAAAATTGATCATAAATGTGGAAGAATAAAAATTTAATGGGAAAATAAGTGGTTGAATGTGGTTAGTGTGGTGTGTAAGTGGGTGAAATTAAGTGGTAGGTGGATGAAATTTGGTATTAGATGTGGAGGAATAATATCTAGTGTGGGGAAAATGTGGATGTATGTGGTGAATAGTGGGTGTCAGTGGATGGAAGTAAGTGGTAGGTGGATGAAATTGGTAATAAAAAGTGGATAAGATTCATTACTACGAATCTTATAATGTGGAGGAATAAGTAACAAGTGAGAAACAAAGTGGTTAATGTAGATAGTGGAATGTTTAATTGGGTGGAACTAAGTGGTAGGTGGAAAACATTAGTAGTAAACGTGGAGGAATAAGTATCTAGTGAGAATATAAGTGGATGAATGTGGTTAATGTGGAAACATATTATACTTTTTTATGGTTAAGTATATAAATGTGGGAATTATTATAAGAGAAAAAGATGACGTTAATGAAAAGGGAATCACGAAAATAACTGGATAAATGAGACGTAAAAGGATAATTAGGAATAAATACATATACAGTTTGTAATTAATAAAGGGAAGGTATGACTATGACAATTGATAGAATAAAGAGAATAAATAATGTAAGTTGATAAAGAGATGAATAATAAGGTGAATAAAGGGAGAGTGTAAAGGAATTGGATAAATAAAGGAATAGGGATGGATGAGATGCATAGAAAAGAAGGTGATTAATAAAGATAAAGGTGAAAGAGAGAGAGAGAATGGAAAAAAAGTACCAACAGCTCAT